>JABEVN020000476.1:0-31168 GCA_013146195.2 Codonopsis lanceolata | reverse complement strand
GGTGGTACTTGTGGACCCCCATGAGCGACCGGCCACATGCTATCTAAGAAAGTTATCGGCGGGGATACTATTGGAGTTCACTTGAAGCATTGAAACCGCGTTCGATGGAGTGCGACAACTTGTGATAAGAATGTCGGCGTTTTGCAAATCTGCGGCACGTACCCCCACACATCCTATACAACTCCGCGGACTCCTTGGCCCTTCTCAACGTAGGGTATCGGCGTCATAGGCCAAATTCACCCAAAAGGATCTAACGGCCATGAGTGCGTTACGGTGGCCGTTGACTACTTTACAAAATGGGTGGAAGCCTCTTCCTACAAAATCTTGAATGCCGAGAAAGGTATCGAATTTATCCGCACCAATATTATATATCGTTATGGGGTGCCTTTCGAGATCATCTCGGACAATGGCTCTCATTTTGAAGGGGCGTGAATCGTCTTCTCGGCGAGTTCAAAATTCAAAGACACAAATCTTCTCCCTACCAGGCCACAAGCAAATGGTGCCGTTGAAGCGACCAACAAAACCCTGAAAACATCATCGAGAAAAATGGGACACGGGAAGAGGCGGCGAGAAAAGCCGTAGCCTGCAGGGCTATCGCACCTTCGGTCCGTACACCCAGGGGCTACCCCTTACTCTTTAGCCTATGGCATGGAGGCGATCTTGCTATTGAAATCGAAATACCATCATTAAGAGTAATGATGGAGTCGATGCATAGCAGTGGTGGGTCAAAGGGGCGATTTGAAGAATTAGCCTAATCGATGAGCGAGCGGTTGCTAGCCCTCGAGCACACTCGAGCCTATCAAAAGCGCATAGCAGGGCATTCAACAAAAAGTCAAAGGCGCATGACATCCGGTCGAGATTTGGTGCTTGAGAAAACCCCTAGTTATGTGGATATCTGGGGAAAATGGAAATCTCCATGGATGGGGCCATACATAGTCAAAGAGATCCGGTCAGGAGGTGCCGTGCTCCTCACCAACCAAGAAGGAGAAGACCTTGTTCAGCCCTTCAACCTTGACAAACTCAAAAGGTACTATGCCTAAGTCATTCTATCCAACAAAAGTACTTTCCCTCTCCAGCTCGCTAGGTTGAAAACCCGAAAGGGCGGCCTAGGCAAAAGTTAGAGCGAAGAAAAAAAATAATGAAAAAAAAAGGAACAATAAAAAGGAGAAATAAGGGCTCGATAGGTTGAAAACCCGAAAAGGGCAGCCTAGGCAAAAATAAGAGCATATAAAAAAAAAAGGAGAAATGGAGAGGGAAGGCACTCTTTTGAATCTTCAGGCATACTATCTCCGGTCCTCGGCATACAACAGGCTCAACTGACAAGAAGAAAAATAATATTACAATAAAAGCTCACATTAAAATACCTTAAAATATTTTACATGGTCCTAAGGTGCAACTTAGGAATATTTATTTTAAGACATTCATATTTTACATTAACTTGCACTGCATATATTATACATATTACGCCTGACCCACTCGTGTCCCCGGATACTCCACTTTCCTTCTTGCGGCCACGGCCTCAAGCGGTTCTATCCACTGCGACGTCCGCCAAGTCGAGCCCATATTCCTCTTCTACGGGGCACAGAAGAGCCCCTGTTCTCAGAGCCACCAGAAGTATCTTCTTCATCATCACCGGCGTCTCCATTTTCATGAACCGTTGTGTTACTGGGTCCAGTTCCGTCATCTCTGGCACCGGTTCCCCATCCAGGTGGGGGGAGGAGCAACCACTTCCGGTTCCCAAGGATTATTTTGCTGAGTGTCATCATCATGCCTTACATCAGTACCCCACTCAGGCTGAGGAGGGGGAGCAACCACTTCTGGTTCCCAAGGATTCTGCTGCCTGCCTGCATCATCACGTCGAGGAATCTCAAAATCAGCATATCTGGAGCCTGTGCCCCATTCAGTCTCAAGGGGAGGAACAGCCCCTGCCGCTTCCCAATTACTTGGACCTGCTTCATCTGGGCCAGGAGCCACTGGAACTCCAATGTTGTGTACTCGCCTAAAATCCTCCTGCAGGACCTGAGGAATAACCAAGCCTGAACTTTCAATTTCCTCGCCTATCTCCATAAGGCGAGCATCTATGCCCGTGGCTACATGGCGGCCAAACAAATTCCTAAGCCTTCGCCGGATCTCGCGGGAAGAGCCCTCGGCAATTACCATTATCCAGGCCAAATATTCAAGGGACAGGAATATGTAGTCGGAAAACAAATAGGCATCCTGAAGCCTATCGAAGTCCAAACGCCACATCCTCTGGAAATTAAAATCCAGATTCCTATCATTCCTCATCTCCAAGAACATTGGGCGTGTCGTATCGGGAATAAGCTGTTCCAGCCCGAACTGACGCAGTACTCTATCCGCGCTATAAAAGGAGGTTCTTCTAATGCCCAACATGACCACTTGAGCATAACCGGCGGAGTGCAAGAGAAATTGCCGAATCCCCCAATGATTGATCACCCAAGAGATGTCCATAGAACCCCTTCGAAAGAAATCCTCGGACCAGTCATAACTAGAAAAATTAACTTGGGGAAAACGGCCCCGAAAGCCATAAAGCCCTGGATCATAGCTCCCCCCGAAAGGAACAGGAGCCATCACGCATTGAAAGTGCTCCTCCAGCCACATGTGTACCAGGATTGGACTGCCAGAAGGAAAGAGTTCGTCACCCCTGGAAAAAGCATCTAAACCGGCCAGAGTTTCTGCCAAAATTACCGGGACGATGTTAGCCCGGCGGTCACGAGCCTGCAATGCTAGGTCCACCGCACGCACATCAACAAATCCTTGGGGACTTACCAGCAAATACCTTCCCACCAGGCACAAGAAAAGAGCCGTCAGCCGACGCCTCAAGTAGTCCACATCATCCTCTAGAAACTCTGAAAAAGAGCGCGGAAGAACGGTCAAGTCAAAATTTTGCCCGTTATAAAAACCCGGGGTGGCTTCGCGAGCAGTGCGGAATAATTCCCTGATTGCCATATAAGGGCGCCTCCGAGGTGAAGGCACGGCAATATTGCGGGTAGCTGCAACTCCCAACATGGCGCAAAATTCTTCATAAGTCGGACACATCTCATTCATCCCGAAATTAAAAAGGTGATCTGGACGGGACCAGAACCGGGACGCTCCCCTCAGCATGTCCCAGTTAACTACAATATTCCTCCAGGAAAGGAGGCACCTGAAGCCAAAAAGATGATCAAACCAATCGCGCTCATCAGCCCGGAGGGAAAGAATCCATAAGTCAAGGGCGTTTTCGTAAATTTCTAATTCTAAAGGGGTATGATATGGGGCGGCCATTAAAACGGAAATATGGAACTCTCTCTTTTATGAACCAACGGGGCAAAGGAGAAATGAGAGCTGGGAAAGATTATAATGCTGAGAAAGATTATAATGCTGAGAAGGAGATGAAGCAAACTGAAAAGAAAAGCTGGCGTGAAATGTTCAGGTTCGCCGAGACCCTTTTTATAGCAGAAAATCAGGAAAAATGACAAACTGGACGAGCAGTGGCAAGCAGTGGCCTAGAAAAGCTTCCAGGGGATTAAGTTTGGGCGCCACCTATATAAGGTTTGGGCATGGCGCCCAAATCACTAGTATGCCATGCCCAAACTTTGCTCCATTATTGCCCTGTTGGTTGATTTCTGTCCAAATCATCAATAAATCCTCCGTCTGATCAACAAGAAAACCTACGAGATATTAAAATGAGGCTATATGGCTTCAATTATGTTCTTCGCACAGGAAGAGGCGGCTGCCTCTTCCCCTATCCGCAAATCGCCAGAAAAGCCTCCTCAAAATTGAAGGTGTATTCTTTTTTGATTTATTTCTAAAAAAGCAGTGTGCCATTACCCTTAGAAGTCGGTATAGTTTATTTTTGCATGTGTTTTGAGTGTGCATTTTATTTTATCATGCCATTTAAAATTATATTACATTCCATCCTTCATGTTTGTACATATACTAATTACTACTTACAGAAAAGCAGAAAAAGAAAAGCTGACATGTGCAGGAAAGGACATTATTGAGCAAATTATACTCTTCCCTCAAGCAGAAGCCACCTCCCAGTTCGGGGCCCAGTGCCATCGGGCCTGCGTATCAGTCCTCTCCTTTTATTGGACACGACTGCCTTACGTCAGTATCATCATCATCATCATCACTGCGGCGTCTGGTCTGCCGCATGGCCTTATTATTCCGACATGAATAATCATCTACCAGCCGCTGATATAGTTTGCTGATACCAACAAAGCCCCTCAGAAGTTTCTTGTAGGTGGACACTTTGACCTGAAAAAAAAAACACATCAGTCGAAAAAAAAAGTCATTGAAAGTAAGCATCAGTCCACCAGAAAGAAAAGAAGGGTGATAAATATACCGTTCGGGCTTGATCTGGGACACGGTACTCTTCCGGGATCTCTGCATCTGGAATAACTTTTCTTATAAGCCTGCCATCTTGATGGTAAGGAAAGGATGAGAAAGCATTGGCAGGCATGGAAAATTCAAGACGTGCATTTAGAACAGGCGAAGAAGGCTCAGCCCAAGCTCCATCAGCAGATGCCTGCCCCCCGATCGGATAAGGAGGAGGAGGAGAATCAAGGTAAGTATCCCACAAACCTTTTCTTCCTGTACCTTCAATACATCAGATTTAGTCAAGAATTTTTTTCTTTCTTTTTTCTTCTCTAAAATATATATATATATATATATGCATATGACATTAAAAAAAAAAAAAAAATTTATTGTGTACATAAAAATCCATATTATCATTTTCAAGTACATACAAAAATACTTTGCATAAATATACACGTAAAAAAATATATAATAATAATAATAATAAATAAATAAATAAATAATAAAGTACATACTTTGCATATAAAATATACATGCCATATTTCTTTTATTTTCATATTTGTAAAAAAAAAAAAAATTTCACATCAAAAAGAGCATCTCATTGTATATTCAGCATCGCATTTGCATCAAAATAAAATGATTCATGCATTATTTCTTGCATTTATTAGTCAATAATCAGTATTGGGAATGCACGGAAAATAAATTTAAAATGCCATCTACCATGGAAAAATAATATCTACTTGGTATTTCTTATATCCCCATACCATCAACATGCATAAAATATATGTTCCAGTACATAAAATATATCTGTTAAGTCATGAATATATCCGAAAATATGTCCGAAAAATGTGTTCAGAAAATTCTGCATTTCATTCCGAAAATTCCGTCATGTGAATATATGCCATGTAAAAATATTTTCAGAGCTAAAACATGCATCATACAGCTTTATTTGCATTAACATTATAAACTATGCATAGTAGAGTCAAATAGTAACTACTAGTTCAAATTGGGCATCGCAAAAATAAATTGTCCAAATTTCCTGCATTATTACCAAATTTGCATCATTTTAGTCTATAAATCACATGTATAAATATCATAAGCTGCATATATATGCTCCAAAAGTCCAAAACAGCACAGAAATTGAACAGATCTGGAAAATTGATCAAGTGGGTGGAAGGAAATCATACTCACATTGGAATCGGGGAGATTGACACATATTAAGTCCATCTACGCCTTTCCTTTTCTAGATCTAGAAGAAGAAGCCATCTGCACAGGAAAACAAAAATTTTGGCGGAAGAAAATTGAGAAAAGGAAAGAAAATGAAGTTGAATAAAAGTTCCTGCCTTCATTCTCCCGTTGGTGATGAAAAAAAAAGGGAGGAAAAAGTGATATTTTCACTTTTCCCCCTCCAAGCAAATCAGCATCAACACTCAAGTCCTTCAAGTTTCAAAGCTGCAAAGTGGTCCCTGAAACTTAACAGAAAGTTAGCAAAAGCGATTCTTGTTAACCATATTTGATGATCTTTCACCCAAAAGACAAGGAAAGTTCATATCTCCGACAAGTCAGCTACCAGACAAGCAGAAAAATCAGAAAACTCAGCAGCAAAGGTAAATTCCTCCTCTTTTGAAAAAAAATCAATCAAAAGAAAAGAAAAAAAAACACCAAGGATCCTCCCAAGCGGGGATGAACTACGACTGCCGGTCGATTCCTCGAAAAAGGGATACGTAGGCAACCTACTTTGGTAGGCACGACCATCACAATAAAAAAAAAAAGAGGAAAAAAATAAATTCCCCAGCAAAGGCAGCAGAAATAGTCAAATCAGCTGAATCAGCAGCAGCAGTCAAAAGCAAACAGGTAAGAAAGGTAAGGAAGGTAAGATTTCTTATTTTGCCTTCAGAAAATAAAAGAAAAATCTTTTTCAAAAGGGTTTTTTGTTCAAAAAAAAAAAAAAAAGAAAAAAGAGGAAAATTTGAAAAAAAAAGAAGAAAAAAAAAGAAGAAGAAAAAAGAAAATTCTTTATCGTGTCCAGCAGGTTTCGGTCAGTTGGATACAGTTTTTGAAAAAAAATTTTGAAGAAAATTTTTATCGTATTCGATGACAGGTATTGATCGGCCGAGTACGCCGAAAAATGAAGGTCCTCTTATTGTGTTTGGAAGAAAGGTATTTGACCAGCCAGACACAATTTTGAGATTGATCTCTTAACATATTTCCACAGGCGGATAGAGACCGGTTGAAATATGGTTTTCGAAATACACAAAAATCTTCATACCGTATTGTACAACGGTTTCGGACCGTAAAGATACGGCTTTTCAAAAAACATGAAAATCTTTTCTTCTTCAAACTGGTTGTTTGTTTCGGCTTAGGCCGAACTACGCTTGGTCTGATTCCTTTTATTAAAGGATACGTAGGCAGCCTACATTAGTAGGTCCGACCATCAGAGCATTTAATTTGCAGATTTGCTTAAAAACTACGATAACCTGCTATAACTGACTAAAAATGTCTAGGATATGGAGGTTTGATAAATTGTTGCATTATAACTGCTACCAGCTGCATATTTCTCCCTCGTTTTGAAATGAAACGAAATCGGAGAGTCTATTCTAATCAACGATGTTCGTCTACTCAGTAAGCTACGGGTTACCCGTAGACTCCATCGTTGAGGGCTCTCAGACACCCCAATTTCGTACCTGATATATGACATGACAAAAATATCAAGAAGCTGTTAAAACATTAACAAATGTCAAGTTACTGTGGTCAAAATTGCAAAAGGACAAAGCAGATGCACAAAGGACAAGCTGCGAGGGACAAAAGTGTCAAAAAAGGGGGCAGTTTGAGGTTTGGGTGCAGCCTACCCAAGGTTTGGGTGTGGCGCCCAAACCTCTAGTAGGTGGCGCCCAAACCCTTCTTCACACAACACTGTTCACTCAAGTTTTGCCGTAAAATGCAAATCGTCCAACGCGGTGTACAACACCCTGATGCATGGAGAGAAATCACAAAATTCCTTCGATGTCCCAGCTCCTTCCTATAAATAGAGGCCTCCGGCTCCTTCATTCAACACACCTGCTTTGCGTAAAATTTCTCTGCGTCGTTGTTACGCTGAAGAAATAAACACCGATAGATAGATTTCTAAAGCCTAGAAACCCTGCCAAACCTCCGCCAAACACAAATCCAACCGGTAGAAGTGTTCCTTAGCCCCCAGCCTAGGTATCCACTCTTTTCCCTGGTCCAAAAATCGTGGATAAAGCGGTTGCTCTGCCCGATTTAAAAGGCCAAAATAGCCGATGAGTAAGCGTTACTACGCCAAAATTTAGCCTTTCCAACGGTCAAACAAACACCATAAATAAGCAGTTACCACGCCCGATCCCGAGGCCGAAAAGTAACTTTCGTGAGCGCTTACGCCGCCCAAATTCACACAACTTCAACCGGCACTGCACTGCACCAAAAAGACTCTCTCCCCGAGGGACAGAGCGAGCACACCCCTACGCCGTTTGTAAGCTTTTATTGTTAAAGTCTTTTATTTCTATGTAATAGTATTATTCCTAGTCCGGCCCAATGTAAATATATAAGCAGTTGTGCTGCCCGGATTTTATTAGAAAATAGTACTAAATGTAGCCGTTATTATGGCAAAATGTTTTTAGATAAGTTTGTATTTATTTACTTTATTTATTCAATAAAATCTTTATTTGTAAATGTATTATTTCCGGTCCGGTTCAATATCAAAATATAAGCAGTTATGCTGCCCGGATTTTATTAGGAAATAATACTAAAAGAGCCGTTATAATGGCCAAATATTTTTAAATGTGTTTGTAATTATTGGAAAGAGGCGCGAGTCCAGAATAATGTGGCCACGAATGTATCTGTTTAATTTTCCCTTGTCAAAATAAGACCTTATTTATTTGCTAAGTAAATGTGACAATAAGCATACTTCAGCCAAAAACGCTTCGAGACCGAAAGGGCGAGTTGGGTGCCTAGCACCTTCCCAACTCGTAACTTAGCCTCCGAACCCGCTTTCTAAAATCTCTGGTTTTCTTTTCTGGTTTTCCTTTATTTTTGCCTTAAAATAAAGGTGGCGACTCTAAAACATTTTGGATCCAGTGGGGCTTCGCAACATCTTTCTTTGCACTTTCACGTTCTCCTCTAAACAAGGAAGAATGGGAATGGAAAGGTGATGTAGTTCTATGTCTTGGTATCCCCGAAATAATGGATAACTGGACATAGAAAACCTAAGGCACTCATAGTAATCCAAAATAGGCCATAAGGCTATTTTCATAAAATTCATAGTGGGGACGTCGCAATATTCTTTCTTGCACTTCTTTATTTTCCCTGAAAGATAAAGGGGAGAATGGGAATGGAAGAGTAATGCATTTCCATATCTTGTTATCCACGAAATAAGAGATAACTTGACATGAAAAACTATAAGTTCCCATATTGAATACAAAATTCACTCAAGGCAACCGAGGCACATTCCAACGTGCTAATATAGACAGCACTCCTCTCGCACTTTGGATTTCGTCTTCCCCTAAACAAGGGAGGGTGGAACGAGAGCAGTGGTGTCCCGCATCCGCACGTACGCGCACCCCTATCCAAGGGCGCTGGCGCTGAGCATTTCCTGAACCTCAGCACCTAAAAGAAATAGGGTTTGATCGCTTGCTCTGATACCATATAGGAAGAACAAATATTTGGAGAAGTCTCACACATCTTATTGATAATAACAGGAGATATATATACATGAACAAGAGTCATATTCTAAGTATATAATTACAATGAATAATTATCTAAATATAAACAAGATAAAGAAGGAAAAAGTATAAGTCTAAGTTGGAGAGAGATCCGGTGAATCTTTATTATTATCAGAGAGATCCGGTGAATCTTTATTATTATCACAAGCTTCAAGCTTCAAGCCTTCAATTGAAAGTTTGAGCTTCGACAGTCGGCAGCTTCGACTTCGAGCTTCAGTAGCGACGGCAGACTTTAGCTTTGACTTATCTTTAAGCTTAGCTTTTTTTTTCTCTCTCTCCCTCTCTCTCACTCTCAATCTCAATTCTGGTTTGAAAGCTAGTTTGAGTTGAATTTACAGATTTGAGTTGAATTTTGGTTTTAAATTTTGGTTTGAAATGCATCAGTTTTTAACAGTGAATAGTTGCTTTGAGTTGAATTTATAGATTTTCTTCTTTCCTTCTTATGTTTATAGATGACCCTGTAACAGTTATTGGGATTGAATTTCTGTTATTTCATTACTATTTTCTTTTTTATTTCTACACTGCATCAAATGGGAGTTAGATTACTACTGCCCGGTTTGATATGTACAGTAGAATGCAACCATGTTGGTGTTGAATTTCTGAATATTCTGTGAAAATGGAGGGATAAGTATCTTGTCTGTTTTAAATTACCAGTTCAAATATGATTACTCATGTTATGTAAGATTATTTGTTGAACTTTGTGGAATTGATACTTGGAGGCTCTATGTCTTATGAAATTTGTTGATACTCTCTGGTGAATTTCATTGCAATTTGATCTGGAAAAATTGCATTGTTGTTTGAGAAATAGTTGAACTCTGTTGAGAAATAGTCATTCACTTGGTCTTCACAATAATCATCCAATGTTCATTTTGCAAAACAAAACAATGTACAATGTTTTATTTACAAGCGAAAAGGCAGGAGATAAAATCTGGTTTGGTCCAAGGTTCATTTTGTAAAGCAAAATAATGTACAAGGTTTTATTTGCAATCGAAAACGTGGGAAATATAATTTGTTCCCACCCGTGTCCATGTCAGCTGCCTTATTGGCAGTGCAACTCAACTTTTCGTTTTAGAATTTAACACCTCTTTGACAAAGGTTTTAATTGCAAAAATCAATACACGTAGTTAATTTTGTAAAACGTGATATAGGTTAGTTTTTTTTTTTTTTTCCAATTATCTCAACAGATATTATACATAAACAATAATCACGTGTGGGCTGCTCTACCATGATCCATGCACCTAACCAGTTAAATTCAAGCCATAATATGTATTTTTTTAATGAAAATTTGATGGTATATAATTTTTTATAAATACAAATGACGTGTTTTGTGATTTTAAGAAAAAAATAAAAAAAAATAATGTTTAATTTTCAACTAAAAACAACTAATTTGACTCAAAAAGTCAAATCAAAATAGTAATTTCGGAACGAATGGAGTATACCTTTTACTTAGGTGAAAGTGAGTCGAGTCGAGGTCGAGTAACTTGATTTTTCAATAAAATAGTTTTTTTTTTTTTTTTTAATGAGCTTATCAATCGAGCATAATGAGCTTGCACACAAGCTTGGTTTGATAGTCTCACACTCTTAATATCAAATGAGGTTTTTACCATAATATATCTATTAATCACTGGTCAAACTTGAGTAGGTTGTTGACTAGTAGTTACCGGCGGATTCAAGAAATTGAGATTATTTAAGGAATACTCAAAGTTTAACATTTGAACAACAGGATACAAAAACTAATCAAATATTCTTGTGAGACCGTCTTATTCGGTCATGATTCGTAAAACAGATCTTTACTCACTTACAACTCACCTCATCAATATATGGTGGGTCAGAACGTTTTAACAGTATTTTTTTTGGGCAAATTTCAAGTTGGTACAATTTTAGAAACATGTTTTCATCTGAGACCATCAATTTTTTGGACATTTCATGTAACTACAAATTGGTTGTCAAATGACAAAAATGCTATTAATGAAGACAAAAGGGATGTTTTTCCAGATTTCATTAAGCAAAAAAATTCAAAAAATTCTGATCGTTTTAACGGTAATTTTTTTTAAAGTTTTTACCGATTTCGTAATATATTTGTTCGGTCATGGACCTGGCTCAAGTTTTTATGTTTAAATAATTACTCCATTCGGACCTATATATAAACAAAACTAATCGATTTCACACAGATTAAGAAAGTAAGTTAAATTAGTTAAATTGTCTTGATTTTATATAAAACAAAAGTATACTTACTAAAATACCCTCAAGTATCCCACTCAAAACTGATGACAATTAATGCAATATTAACTCATTGTCATCAATTCATTATAGTCCCTTTTATAATTAGTGGCTCTTTTAGAGCTGTCAAAATGGGCTAGGCCCGTTGGGCTAGCCCACCCGCCACCTAAAAGAGGTGGGTTGGGTTAGTATTTTTTAGGCCTGTCACTTTTTTGGGCCGACTCGTCCCGTCCCGTCAAATGGTGGGTTGAAGCAAGTTGTGGGTTTACTTGCTTAAAGTTGTCAAAAAAAGGCTCGGGCCGGTTGGGCTAGCCCGTCCCGCAACCTAAAAGAGGTGGGTTGAGTTGGTATTTCTTAGACCCGTAATATTTTTGGGCTGGCCGGCCCTGCCCCGCCAAACGGTGGGTTGAAGTGGGTTGTGGGCTGGCTCGCCTCGCCAACCCATTTTGACATCTCTAGGCTCTTTGTGTATATGGAATGTGCACACATCTTGAAAAACAAAAGAATTAACAATGAATATTTTTGGTACCAAACTTCTTGGAAGTTGTGAATAGAGTTTAATATGGTGATTTTTGCTTATATTTAAGTCTATCAAAATTTGATATTTTTTGCTTATATATAGATCCAGAGGGAGTACTCCTTGTCATTCTTTTATTTTTCGTCTGTCCCAAAATAATTATCTTGTTTGAAACTTTCATTTTTAGGACAACACTTTTATCACTTTACCCTTACTTTATCATCTTACTTTAATTATAGACCACATACACATGAGCATTAAAGTAAACTACACATTAAACTAATATTAATAATCAAGTCAATTGTTTTTTTCTAAATCCGTGTGCCAAATCAAAAAATAATAATAATTTTAGGACGGAGGGAGTATAAACTTGCTTTAAATTTGAAGAGTAAATGTCTTTAATGACCGTATTAGTACTAGGTTTTATGCTTCTACTTGTCATAATGCTTCTATATTTTTTTCAGGTTCACCATGTTCTTGAAAATAAAAGTAATTTCCAAAAATTATAACTAATTTTCAAAAGTTATGACAAATACCTTAATCGCAAAAACTTGGCTTCGGCAAAGCTTGCAATCTACGGAGATACTTACCCCCAACCTCACCATCCGTTTATCAAACACAAATCTTCTATTTTTGTCAACATCTCACACTCTCTATCTTATTGAATTTTAACCCCTTCACGTATTATTGTAAAAGGAAGGTTTGATACAATAACAAAAACACGTATAGAACTAAGATTCAATGAACTCACAAAGTGTGACGGGTGGGATAGAAGATTTCATTTCAAGCGAATTTCTGGAACCTAACTCCCTGAACTTATTCTTAGCAAAACCATGTGTTTAAACATGCACCGAGTTAAGTTCTGGACCAAACTAACAATAATTGGTGTGATTGGGAGGTAAATCAATCCTCTAGTAGGGGATTGAACACAGCTCCAACGAAGAAAATTGCCCCCGTCTTTCCCTCCCTGATAACGAAAATGAAAGGATGGTCTGCTACAAATCTCAACGTGGGAGGAGGAGGAAAATCGGCGTCCAAAGAACAACCCAGGTCGTATTCCACTTCGGTAACAGCTGCAGCCTCCACACCGGATTCGTTAACTTCAATTGTAGCTTTGTGAAGTATCTTAGAGACACTTAAACTAGTTCCATCAGGCATTTCTACCATCTCCGTTAAATCTTGACAGTCTATGAAAGGCAGCGTTAGTCCTAACTCCTCCATCATACTCGAAACATCCTGAAGCGTGTATGTGAACTTGAATTTGGGTACCCACACTTCTTTGAACTCTTCAAGCTTCAGTCCGAAATCTTGGTGCAAGAAACCTGGGTCTGAAATGCACCTATTTATAAGGTTTTGCAGTCCATCTCTTTCATCTGGCAGTAGTATTTGCATACAGAATTCTCGGAGTTTGTCGTTTCCTCTCTGATAGCCTAGTTGAAGAACTTTGAAACCATCGAAAGCTCGAAAATAGTACCTGGGAGAGTCTCTTGACATGAAAGGAACACAGACTTTGCTTCCATCTAGAATGTAGAAATCTCTGTCTACAGTTAAGTCTTCATCAAATTTACTGCACTCCTCCCAAAATCCTTTGAAGTAGAGAGCGTTCACAAGGATGAGCATTGTAGTTTCACTTAGAGATCCTGGTGCAAGAATCCCCTTGATCAGACCTTTGGTTTTATCAGACACCCAAGAATTTATATCTCTAACAATTTCGTCAGCCTTGGAAAAAAAGAAGTTAGTTTTGTCTCTCAAATTTTATTTTACTTATATATTGTTGTAAATGTATCCTTTATAGAGTGTATAATAACAAATTTTGCGATAGAGATGATTACCTGATTTCTAAAATCAACAGCTTCAACTTTGGCATTGTAGACGCTGCTCATAAGCTCTTTATATGAGGGTTTCAAATCGTAACACTGATTCACCCAAACTCCATTGGCAAAAGACAGTTCTGGCTCTTCCTCTTCATACCATTCCCTATTCCTGTGGTCCTTGCAGTTGCAGTTGCAGCTGTAAGATGATGCAACTCTCATAATACCCAAAGACTTCAAGTTGAGATCTTCCATTGCATGTAATTGGTTACCTTTAGTTCCAATAAATTGCAAAATCTGAGATAAAGTCTCGCCTTTTGATCCCGCAGCCACTGTGTGTATTGCAAACTCGAGTGACAGGGGGGAGCACATGACATTTTTAGCAGAGGAACCTTTACATGCTTCATCTAGAAGAATACGTGTCGCGAGTTTCATATCAATATCTATTTTTGCCAATACTTCATTGGCATTGGATTTGGGAACTACTAATTGTGATTCTTCATGGACATCTTTTCTTTCTTCCTGGCTCATCTGTCATTTTTCCAAAAAATAGAGAGAGGTGTTTAGAGTTAGGGTTTAAGTGCTTACAGTTGGATTAATACAAATTTATCTAATTCTATTGATGATATACTACAATCAAAGGCATACATATACACATACAAATTAACAAACAAACATGCAATTATGAATTATCAATACAAAAATTATAACATACAAATACAATTTCATACAACTACAGAAAACTGGAAACTACAAAAAAATTGAAACTACAACAAACAATTTGAAAAATAAATTATTGTCTTCCTTTCCTTTTTCGTCCATCCCAAAAAATTGTCTTGTTTCTAAACTTCCTTTTTAAACATCACTTTTACCATTTTACCCTTACTTTTTCTTCATACTTTAATTATGGGTCACATGCACATGTGCTTTAACGGAAACTACACACTATATTAATATTAATAATTAAGTCACTTGTTTTTCCTTGATCTGTGTAAACAAGACAATAATTTGGAGATGCATGGAGTATGAATTCAGGGCCGGCCCAAGGGTGAAGCAAGGAAGCCCTTGCTTTAGGCCTCAAAAATCTTTAGGCCTCCAAAAAAAATTACAACCTTTTTTTTAAAAAATATATTAAGTGACTCCTAGTTTTTCTCATTAGGTTACTTAATGAGAACTTAATGTCATTGGATAATAAAAATTTAAAAGACATTAGGTTACTTAATGAGAAATTAAGGTCATTGGATAATAAAAATTTAAAAGCCAATTGTTTTAACCTTGAACATTCTTTAAAACATAATGACAACTCTGATATTGATGAATTAGGTCTATTTACAAAACTATTTGTAAAAGAAATTATACAAATGAAAAATGATACACAAATTGACATACTTAATTATATAATAAGGCATGATTCTTTTCCAAATGCGTATATCGCTTATAGAATAATGTTTCTCGTAACTGTTGCATCGCCAAAAAGAAGTTTTTCAAAACTAAAATTAATAAAATTTCATCTACGACCAACAATGTCTCAACAAAGATTAAGTGGACTAGATTTATTCGATTGAAAAAGAATTATTAAATGAAATTGATTACAATAATTTAAAAATGATTTTGCATCCTAAAAAGCACAAAAGATGTTCTTTAAATAAAAAATGTAATAATTAAAAATATATTATTTGATTAAAAAGGCCTCACTTTAGAGTTTGCTTTAGGCCTTCATAAATGTTGGGCCGGCCCTGTATGAATTAAATAGTGTACAACAAATAGCATAGAACATAACAGCATACAAATAGCCATCACTTTCACTTAATACAAAATTTGCATCCAATAACATAAATATAAATAAAACATTTAAAAAAAAAATACAACGATATTTAAAGCTTACCTGGCATGATGAGCAACATTTTCTGTCAGTGGTGCGTGTGGCGGTGGAAACAGGAATTCTACCAATCTGAAAATAAGAAAAATGCTCAAGAAAACAAACATTAAAAAAAAATTCTAAACATAAAAATCGATAAATATCTCAGAGTTTGAAAAACGAATCAATATTTAGTCTTTTCAAAAAAAAAAAAAATCCTCAATTTCAATTATCAGTAAATTGTTATACAGATAGTCATTTGGCTATTTTATGCATATATGTTTCCTATAGGGAATTATCACTAAACTTTCATTGAATTAAGAATAGGTAAAAATGTCTCTCTTCTCTACAAATATAGGGTTTGAGAGAGACCGAGAAGAAGAGAGAAAGGTGTTTTCGCCTGGCCATGCGGAGGGAGTGTGATGGTGGCGGGGGAGTCAGTAGAGAGAAAGAGAGTGGAAAATGTTCAACAAGGTTTTCGGAACCAACGAGCTCTAGCTCAACTGGTACTGCTCACTTCTCCTAACGGAGAGGTCGGGTGTTCAAGTCCCACTAGAGACACCCTGGACTTTATAACTTTCAATAGAAAGGTCGGGTGTTCAAGCTTCTTTAGAGGCAATGTTGTTGTTCAAGCCTTACTCAAAGGCCCTATTTAGCTGCTCGCTTATCTTAACAGAGAGGTCGAGTGTTCAAGCCCTACCAGAGGCACCCTGGTACATCACTACTCTCATCCGAGAGGTCGGGTGTTCAAAAGCCTCACCAGAGGCACCATTTGTTCTAGCCACACCAAAGACATCATATATCTATTTGTAGCCTTTCAAGGCATTATAAAAAAATTGAGGTTGGGGTAAGGTCTATGTTCCCTCCAACCTTTAAAAAAAAAAAAAAAAGGTTTTCGGGAAAGGGAGGGAAGTCTCTCATAATTTTTTAGAAATTACTGACTACAGTTTGTTGGTAATTACCAACGAAAACATTATCAACGGAATTTCTGTTGATCGCCATTTCTCAAGGATATTACCGACGGAAAACACGTTTGGCGACGGACTTAGCGACATAACTCTAGTCCGTCGACAATTAATTGACACACTCATTTACTAACGGACTTCCGTCGGTAATGTTATATTTCCATAGTTATTTGGATCACCCATTTATTAACGTCGGTAATGTTATATTTCCATAGGTAATACTAAAGGAATATTTCATTCGTAATATTTTCGTCAACAAACATCGTGTTTCTAGTAGTGTTCCAGCTTAAAAAATTTCGAAGTCAACTTTTACGTACTTCCTCCAAAGTTCGGGTTTAGGCTTTTCCATAATTTCTGAAACCCAACTTGAAAGAACGCGAGTAGCTAGGATTCTCAAATATTTAATGTAGCTTGTTAAAAAGCTACAATTAAAAAGTCACAAAAGATAGAAAAAATAACAAACACAGCGGAAGACTTAATACTAAAGCATGAAATTAATCACAAAAATTTACCAAACAATCTACAAGTCTATACTTGTAGATCTAGCCTCATGGCCAAAAAGATTTCACTAAAAAGGATGAATCGTTTTACAAAAAACTATGTGAAATCACAAAAAAAAATATTCTCACAAGATAATGAATCTTGGAGAACAAAAACCCCACATAAACAACTAGAACAAACGTGGGAAGAAAGACTAAACACAGCTTCCAAAATAGCATACAAGAAGGAAGCACAAAACACAACTTCAGGAAACACAAGGCGTGTTCACGAAGTTTTGAACAGAAATCATCGGTTTTATGGAATCACAGAAGCTGATGATGATGTGTTCTCTGAAGCTTCAAACAGCTTCACTTTGAAAGGGTGAACTGCAGCAAAAATCCTGCACAGATTTCTCTCAATTTTATGGCTTCCGATATGGTCTCTTTCAGTCTCACAGCGCCCACCAAGCTTTCTGCACAAACACTTCTGTAAACTCTCGGCCTGCCTGTATTTCAGTCTTGTAAGCTTACAGCAACAAAACTGTTTCTCGATAAATCGATGAAGCTGACAATGGTGTATTCTCTGAAGTTTCACACAGCTTCTGAAAGGATAAACTGCTTCAGAACTACAGCAAGGATGCTCACAGTTTATATCTTTCGATCTAATCTCTTTCAGGCTCACTGCACGCCAAGCTCTCTGAATATGGCTGTAGTTTTTCTCCCTCAAGCTCCCTGAATAGTTTCTCTCTTGTAAGCTCTCTGCAGCGTGTATCTCTTCTTAATCTGCTCTCACAGGTCTTCTAACCAAATTCGCCTATGCTCTCAGTTCTGTGTCGCAAGCTGCTCGACTTCTGCAATATATATAGGCTGCCAAGCTTGTAAACCAAGACTTCAAGAAATCCTGCAAGAATACGGCCAACAACCAAATCCTACTAGGAAACAGATTAGACATAAAATTATACAAGATTTTGTTTCCTAATTAGACTATAATACTTGGAATAACTAATTTATTTACATAAATCTAGATACCAAAAATATGTTGCCTAAATCTTTAAAATCTTTTAAAAGATTTAGTTACCAAACATATATAACTAAATCTCCAAAATCTTTTGAAAGATTTTCCTAAAGATTTTCCTATCAAAAAACACACCAATTTACCAAAAGTATTCTAAACAAAATCTAACACCTAAATAAACATTGACTAAAATAAAATCCTACTTTGACCAAGAAAGGTGAAAACAAGATAAAATAGGTCATGCCTATTTTACCCTTACACAACTTCCTAACCTAACCTAACCAAATGGAACCTCAAATCAAAATGACATGTCCCACGATGATTCAAACAAAATAAAAAAACAAAACTGAGTCAACTAGATGATTCAAGAGAACGAAACGAGTTTGATCGCAACAACGATAAAAGGGAAACTCTGTGTAGTTCGGTTTTAACAAATAGATAACATCGGGGTTTACAGATAGATATCAACGATCACAGTAAAATCTCACAACCTTTTTTTATGTTACAGATAGGTCTGACAATTGAGTAGGTTGGGTCTGGATCGGGTTGAGACATGTGCGGGTCGAGAACCCGAATATCAAACGGGTCAAAATGGGTAGAAGATTGGAACGAACCGGCCCACCTTAACCAGGATCCCCCCAAACCATGTTAATATTCGACCCAAAAATATTAATGGGTTGGGTTGGATCGAGTAATTTTCGGGTACGGCGGGGTGGGTTAACGGTTCCAAATAGTAATTGTCTGGCCTAGTTACAGAGTTCAATCGAAGCCAGCTGAAGTTTTTAGTATCTTAAACTTTGATAGTCTATATTCTCAATCTCTTAATTTAACTCTAAAGTCATCACAAGCATAAGCCATAAAGCACACTCCCTCCTTCCTTAAAATATGGTATTGTTTGATTCGGCACATAGATTAAGAAAAGTTAATTCACTTAATTATAAATATTACGGATTTACGGTATTTGCTTCGTTGATGTCCATGTGGAAGTGTAACCCATCAATTAAAGTAGGAATAAAATGAAGGGTAAATGGTAAAGATAACGAAACAAGGTGTAAGAGTATGGGTAAAGATAACCTGTCATAGAGCACAACGGTTGGAACTAGAAAAGGAAAGGGTGTAATCATAGTGGAAAATCCGGGAAATAGTGACAAAATTGTAAACGTTCAAAGCAAGAGCTAAAGAATTGTAGGCATGAATAGAATATGGGAATCAGAACACTTTCAAAAAAAAAAAACTTTAAGGTCATGAAAAGCTTATAATTGGGTGGTAAATCATACCTCTAATAGGGGATTGAACACAGCTCCAATGAAGAAAATTGTCCCCGTCTTTTCCTCCTTGATAACAAAAATGAAAGGATGATCTGCTACAAATTTCAGCGTGGGAGGAGGAGGAAAATCGCTATACAAATCACAACCCATGCCGTAGTCCACTTTAGTAAAATTAGTTGAAGCCTCCACACCGCCCTCGGTAACTTCTATTGTAGCTTTGTGAAGTATATTAGAGACACTTAAACTAGCTCCATCTGGCATTTCTACCATCTCCGTTAATTCTTGACAGTCTGGCATGAAAGGTAGCGTTAGTCCTAACTCCTTCATCATACCCGAAACATCCTGAAGTGTGTATGTGAACTTGAATCTTGGTACCCACAGTTCTTTGAACTCTTCAAGCTTCAGTCCAAAATCTTGGTGCAAGAAACCTGGATCTGAAATGCACCTATTTATAAGGTTTTGCAGTCCATCTCTTTCATCTGGCAGTAGTATTTGCATACAGAATTCTCTGAGCTTGTCTTTTCCTCTCTGATAGCCTAGTTGAAGAACTTTGAAACCATCGAAAGCTCGAAAATAGTACCTGGGAAAGTCCCTTGACATGAAAGGAACAGAGACTTTGCTTCCATCAAGAATGTAGAAGTCTCGGTATTCAGTCATGTCATAATCAAACTGACAGTACTCATTCCAAAATCCTTTGAAGTAGAGTGTGTTCACAAGGATGAGCATTGTAGTTTCACTTAGAGATCCCGGTGTGAGAATCTCCTCGATCAGACCTTTGGTTTTATCAGCCACCCAGAAATTTATACCTCTAACAATGTCGTTAGCCTAGAAAAAAAAAAATTAGTTTTGAGTCTCGCATTTTTATTTATTAATATTTTGTTTGTAATGTAAATGTTTGCTTTCTCGAGTGTAGAATAACATATTTTGAGATAGAGATGATTACCTGATTTCTAAAATCAACAGCTTCAACTTTGGCATCGTAGATGCTGCTCATAAGCTCTTTGTATGAGGGTTTCAAATCGTAACACTGATTCACCCAAACTCCATTGGCAAAAGACAGTTCTGGCTCTTCCTCTTCATACCATTCCTCATTCCTGTGGTCCTTGCAGCTGTTGGATGATGCAACTCTCGTAATACCCAAAGACTTCAAGTTGAGATCCTCCATTGCATGTAATTGGTTGCCTTTGGATCCTAAAAATTGCAAAATCTGTGATAACGTCTCGCCTTTTGATCCTGCAGCCACTGTGTGTAGTGCAAACTTGAGTGACAAGGGCGAGCACACCACGTTTTCAGCAGAGTAACCTTTACGTGCTTCATTTAGAAGAATATGTGTAGCGTGTTTCATATCAATATCTATTTCAGCCAATGCTTCGTGGGTATTGGATTTAGGACCTACAGATTGTGATTCTTCATGGACATTCTTTCTTCTTGGTTCATCTGCGATTTGCCCAAAATAAAGAGAGAAACTAAGAAATACAATTATCAAAAAATCATCAAACAAGTTCTAGAAGACCATGAACATTGATCATCTTTAAAGCCAAGGAAGAAACTTAAACATCATCGTCAAGGGAAAAAAAAGAACAGAGCTAGTTTCATAATTAGGTATAAAATCTTCATCGAATAAGTGCAATAACATGGTAATTTATGCAAGGGTACAATCTTTTTTCTGCTTCTGGTTTTTACTGTGTAATGCAAAAGTAGGATGTTGATTCTACCAAAATATCCCCCCACGATGATAGTATATTCCATCCAGATAATGTTTAAACGATCAATGAGATGTTCACCATCGCCATATCCCTTGCTTATTCATGATAAATTGTTAAGTTTGCCATGAGGAGCTAACCCTTGTAATCAATCAATGGAGCTAATTAGTATCAATAAATCACGACGAAGTCTTTTTTGTTGGAAACTACATCAGGCTGCATATGGGGATTAATCCCCTCGGCTCGTCGTGCCCCAATTCTTAGTATTAGCACTACTTGTCAAATTGACTATATATTTATGATACAGTGACAGCTTCTAATTATATCCGATATGCATGTTGCATCAATATGCTTCTGCACAATTATATGCAAAAAAATTGAAAACATATAGATAGATGAAACAGAGAAAGTACAAATAGTCAAATACCACCCCCCAAAAAAATGAAGTATCAAAAAGTAAAATCACCTTGAAATAGTTACACTTCATGAACCGTTATCTTTATAGGTTATTGTTAATAAGAGTAAGTCCGTCTTACGGATCTTAATTCGTAAGATAGAGTCTCACTCTCTCAACTCAACCCACCAACAAGCGATAGGTCAGGTAAAGAAGATCCGTATTGTCATAAGACCGTCTTACCTAAGTTTTTGTCATTTAATAATCATCAAGAATTATGATCATATGGCATCCGATTCAAATCGAAACGACCAAAAAATTAAAGTGATCAAGGACTAAAAGAACCAACTCAAGAATTGATACTAAATCATGCAAGAACTCCCAAAGACAATATACATACATACATACATACATACATATATATATATATATATATATATATATAGAGAGAGAGAGAGAGAGAGAGAGAGCAAATTAAGTAAAAATTCTTACAACTTTAGGGGGACTTGAAAGATGATCATTGGCAGTTTCTATCGAAGAAACTGAACTATTGCGTTGAGGATACTCTCTTCTCGCTCTCTTGAGAAAACACGTGCCAAAAAAAAGGAGGGGAGGCCGAGCGAGGGTGAAGCAGGGTTTTGGAACTCCTTCCCAGTTACCATTTACCAAAAACTAGTTTTACGCCCGTACGTTAAACGTACCGATAAAAATATTTTTTTATTAAATAATATTCAAGTAAAATGAAGAAATAAATTAAAATTAAAAGAATAAATTAAGAAAAACAATGTTGGAAACAACTACTTAAAATATAAATATATCATTTTACTGGTAATATTATGAATTTTGAATTTTTTTTATACACAACATCATCTTCATCGGATATTGATATATTCAAGATAAAACGGTTTGTTACCCTAAAAATTGCTATACGATACTACCAATTGAAATTGTCATATCTGGAACTTGAAATGCAACCTCACATTTAATGGAGACAATGATATTTTTGGAATAAACATTTTGTCTCCATCATTGCTTTTATTAAAAAAAAATTAGCTTCAACAACGTGATTCTTAAGCTTAGTAATGATTAGTCTTGTTCCATTAACATGGTCAATGTTTCTTAATAACATCACCGAAACACCAATCTTAAGTGTTAATTCATTGTTCGACAATCTTGAACACTTTATACTATTCAAAAACTCCGTAGAATAAATGTTTTCAAACAAACTTGTGTTGTTCTTACCCTCAACATAAAATCTGAAGTCATATAAATTCTTCCTTCTATGTCATTATTACAAAACATATACTCATTTATGGTGTCAAAAACATCAAGTGTCGGGATAAAGATAGCTCTTCCTTGCAAATATGACACATCATCAAAAGACTCCAAAAATGACAGATATATACTTTCAACCATTTACTCGATCAAATTATCTGATGCATTATCCAAAATATCATTTGGAACATCTATTGCTGCAATACAATTATTTTCACCACCATATGTACCGTCGTCGATACTTAAAATTCACTCAGAAAATGCCTTCAACACGAGAATGCGTTCGTCATTATCAAGAGTTTGTAGTCTCATATTTTTTGTAAGTTTCAAAACTTTACAATGTGTCCATAAATAGTACAATTTGTGATCATGTTAACAAAAATCATGTGAATTCTTACAACTTTACCCTTACTTTTTCTGTCAACTTTAATTATAGTCACATACTCAAATGCATTAAAAGAAATCACACATTTTACCAATATTTATAATACAATAAACTAATTTTTATTAAATGGTGTGTCGGGTCATCAAAGAGAACCATATTTTGAAAACAGAGGGAGTATTTTATTATACCGTCCGAGATCTATTATATTATAAATTTTAAAATATATTTCTCAAGGTTATTTTGAAAAGAATATAAAGCTGAATTTTTGAGATTTTGAATTTATTTGAAGGGATAAATTTATCTGCTACATTTCTTAATATTTTTTATTTAACAATTATTCATGCTTATAAAAAATATCAAACTTTAAGGTTCGACAATATCAACTACTTCATTGTTTATTTCAGTTGTTACTAACTATTTCTTTGCAACTCTGACTTTGAGAATTCGGTCGGATATTTGTTTGTGGATGTCTCTTAGGACGAATGGTTTGAAAGTCATAATAGTTGCAGTAAAAAAATTGGGTTTAAAATGTCTAAAGTTTATTTCGTGATGGTTTTTTTTTTACTTTGTAGAAAATTGGTTGAACATCCATAAAGAATATCCACAGACTTTTATATATATGTGATGGAAAATAAAAGATCCAACATGATATTGTGAATTGTATTGAGAATACCAACAGTTTGTGTGTATTAAACGGTTAGTATAAAAACAAAAAAATAAAACAAAATAAAGTGTTTCACCTTCCAATGTTTCCATTTATGGAAATAAGTTTTAGGCGGGAAAATCACGGTTATCATTATATATATATATATATAGATAACTTAGGGATAAGTATACCATTAGTCCCTGAACTTTGGCCGAACCCATCATCAGTCCCCCAATTTTAAAAAGTTTCACCATTGACCAAAGTAGGCTTTTCTTGCTCATCGGAGGTCCCTAGCCCTAATGTCGTTTGTGTATTTCCGTTAAGTGAGCATGTGCCACTCACATGCACAAAATAAGGAGGTCATGTATAACATCATTAAAATAAGGGGATAATGTGAAAAATAGAATTTCAGAGATGGAGAATTCGCAGCTTTTGCCATATACCAAAATAGACCGTTAAAAAAAGTAAAAAGAAGGAGAAGCATTCTGATCTTACTTGAACTACAAAAAGGGGGTTTTCCTATTTTGAGCCCAGGGATGATCGGAGACGAGAGGATAGGAGAGAAGATGGACGCCGGACTTAGAACTTTATTGGCCAGAATATGGCGAAATCACGGCTGGAGCTTGAGAACTCGAAGATGGGGGCAGGTTTCGCCGGGGCAGAGAAAGGAATAAAGATGGAGATGTAAAGGTATTTGAATTGGGGTAGTGGAGGAGATGACCGGAGACGGGAGGATAGGAGAGAAGATATAGGTCGGACTTAGAACTAGGGGTGGAATCGGGACGGGACCTGTTCCGATACCCCTCATCCCGATCCCGTCCCAATAGAATTCGAGATTTCAATTTCCTTCCCGATCCCGTTCCCGATAAGTGTCGGGACCCGACGAATCGGGATCCCGACAGTTCGGGAGAAAAAAAATCTCGTAATCCCGACTATAATATTTATGAAGAATATTTTCTGATTCTAAAATATTTTTAAAATGTCTACATCATGATTAAGATTTTATACTGTATATTTACAAGTATACTTGAATATTTATTTAATGGTGGATGTTGCTGAATCTATCATTATGAATAAAATGCACCCTTCACTCGCAGGAGAGGAGCTACACTAAGTGCAGAAATGTGATAGACAAAAAAAAAACCCCCACAACAATGTGAAAATAAATTTAACAAACATCATTAAATAATTATACCAAACACAAAATAGACAATGTTTAACACTCACAATATTTATAAAAAAATAAAAAATAAAAAATAAAAAAATAATTTTAAAAATAGTCGAGACTGCCTGATTCGGGAATCTAGGGATTGATAATGGACGGCCTTCGGGAATCCCGACCTGATTGATAATTATTCGAACTCCGAAATAAGTTGGGACGGGAAAAATCCCGACAAAATCGGGATCGGGTCATGCGTCGAGACGGGTCGGGAAAAACGGGACTTTTGCCAGCCCTACTTAGAACTTTCTTGGCCAGAATATGGCGAAATCACGACTGGAGCTTGAAAACACAAACTTACTTGAACAACGACGGCCGTGGGGAAATTCTTAGCGCAATCTTCCATCAATTCTTTCCCCAAAGGAGCCGCACCCGAACCAATTTCCTTCAACGACGACAAGTCAAACTTGTTCGCCGCACCCTGCTTCACTAGGGCAAGTATAATTGGCGGCACAACCCATAAATGTGTCACCTAATACTTCTCAATTGACCTCAATATCATCGCAAAATCAAATTTCACCATCGAAACAACCGCATTCCCTCTCTGTAATTGCACATAGGTCAGGGTAGCTAGTCCAAACACATGAAACATTGGTAGAACACACAGTAGCACATTGTGCATCGCTCCTTGTACATCTTGATTGTTTGATGCCATTTTTACCGCTGCTATTTGGCTTAGCATTACGCTTTTGCTGATACCGGTTGTCCCAGATGAGTACAAAAGCGTCGTCGTATCGGTTTGCTTGATTTGAACATTTGGCAAGTTTGAGACAGAGCCGGAGCTTTTGACCAAGTCAATGTACAGACTGATTCTTGAATCTGAATGTTGCATAGCTTGAGTTGAATTTTCTGAACCCAAAATCACGGTCGCCAAGTCAAAGCCTGTTTTTCCCACAGCTCGGGAATAGTGATGAGGAGTTTTGGGTTGCAAGCTTTAATCTGTTTTAAAAGTTCTGAGACAGTGTAAATGGGGTTGAATGTGGTGGCGATGGCGCCAAGGGCTATGATTGAGAATAAGGAGATTGGGAATTGAATTGAGTTGGGAGCATAGAGTAAGACGACGTCGTTTTTCTTGATACCCAGTTGGATTAGGCTGTGGGAGACCTTGGCAACGGTGGATTTGAACTGGGAGAAAGTCAAGATGTGGCCGAGTCGGCGTCGATAAGAGGCGGGTTTGTCCGGTGGTAGAGATTGATGTCATGCGAAAAAGAAAAGAGACCATGGAGAGGTTGGGATCTTTCGGGAAGTGAATGGTCGGGCGAAGGGATCGGTAAATGCCATCACTAATGGCAACTGCATTTTTCCATGGTGTTTTGGAGGTGTAACTGGCTGAGAAATTGAAAGAGAGATAGAAATATTAAAGGGCAAAACCAGTGACCAATGATTAGAGATGTTGCCTCTGGAATAGGTCATTTACGTGTGTATTTAATTACTGAAGTAGGAAAAACAGGCGTCAATGGATCACATTACCCCCATATTTTGATGATGTTAAACATGGCCCCCTTATTTTGTGCATGTGAGTGACACATGCTCACTTAACGGAAATACACAAACGACGTTAGGGCTAGGGACCTTCGATGTGCAAAAAAGATCTACTTTGGTTAATGGTGAAACTTTTTGAAGTTGGGGAACTGATGATGGGTTCGGCACAAGTTCAGGGACTAATAGTATACTTATCCCAATAACTTACTTTCAAATACTCCTTCCATTCCGAGTTTTCATTTGAAAGTCATACTTTTTAAGAAAATATCACTTTTATTAGGTTATTGGTAATTTCTTTTCGACGAATTTTAGATTCTCTCTTACAAAATAAAATTCGTAACACAATAAAGGCAACACTTTAAAAAGAAAAATAATTGATAAGTTGACGGTCGATACTTTTTTTGAAGGCAAAGACTTGTTTTGGACTAAATCCGTAAGACGGAGTCCCATTTATGAATTCGCGGGGTAATAACTAAACATGTTAATAAAAATTATAATAACAAGTTAGCCGAGTTGATCAGAGGTAACCCTTAAAGGTTTAGCCCCAGCTACACTATTTAGTTTTAATGCTCATTAATGAGAAGTTCCTCTATTTGCTCTGGTGCCCCTGCACTTTCAATGTTTGCCACCGAAATTCTAATATTTTTCACGCCTTGCAGTTTAATCCTTTGTCAGCTCCGTTAGCATCAATTGTCTTGGAATACTTGACAGATCCTAGCAGACTTTGACGAAATGCTAAGTGACATATTTAAAGCCAAACGTGACATAATGAAAACACAAAAATGACACATTTTAATGTTAAAAGCGAGACTACTAAAAAGTGACACATTTAATACTAAAAAGTGACACTCTTAATACTAAAAAGTGATACTCTTAATACTAAAAAGTGACACATTTAATACTAAAAAGTATCACTTTAAAACTAACGTTGACTGCCAAAAGTGATACATTTACTACTAAAATGTGATATTTTTAATGCTAAAAAGTGACATTTTTAAGGTCAATAACGACGATTTGTATTTATAAGGCAACTTGTACGGTCAAAAGTTACACATTTAATTCTAAAAAGTTACACTTTTAATGTTATAAAGTAACATTTTAATGTCAAACGTAATAATTTTTATTTATAAAAAATGACACTTTTCAAAGTGAAAGTAACACATTTAAGACTAAAAGTGACACATTTAAGCCCAAAAGGTAACATTTTTTAGGAAAAAAATTATAATTTCCATTAACAATGCAAAGTGATACTTCTAAACAGAGAGAGTATAATAGAATAAATCAAACAAAAGAGAACATACATGATTTAATCAATTTTTAAACAAACAACAAATCTATATATTTATAAAAGCCAGATAGTCTAAAAGAGGAAATTTCCCGCCCAAATTCAGTTACCAAAAATAGAAACATTTTTTTTGGCCTTTACCTTATTAAAATTAATTACAAATGTAACCTTATTAAATTAATTGCAAATGAACCGGAACACAGGAACTAGAACGATTATTCTTGATTGATTCTTCATCTAAAAGAAAAATTATACAATGAATGTGAACACATATTATACAATGAATGTGAACACTTATCTATCAATATCCGTCTCTTCCAAAGATAGTAAAAGACTTTTCACATTTACATGTACTTATATATATGATCTTAGACTGATGAATAATTTTTAGGATATTATAGAAATAGAAACTACAATCAAAAAATACTACTTGTCAATACGAAAAAAGAATTTTCTGAAAAGCAGAGATAAGAAATGCCGCCAATCATTGCATGCCTTCTAAAGGTAGGTCAGATTGGACTCTTAAGGTGCGGCTGGCACGAAAGAAATCCATGATAATACCACTTGAAGATGATCGGAATGGTATTGCCTGAGCCGCTTGACCTAGGCTGGAGCATCTGTTTTTCCACTTGATCAGAGAGGCAGAGAGGAAGTCTTATTTCCGTCTGCTCAAGGTATAAGGTCTCATAATTTTATCATCATATAAAATGCCATCATTGTCATGTTTACGAAACCAATTATTAAATAAAATGCCACAAATGTCATGTTCAAAAACACTTTTACCTGTTTCAGCTTTTTTTGGAGGTTCTACTTCTACCACAGCTGATTCTGGGTTCTGAAAATAGCAAGAAAGATTCATGATTAATACAAAGCCTTTCTAAATGGAATGCAAATCTTTGGGGTGAAAAAATTATTAAAAGACAAACACATTTACCTTATCCAAGACATCTTCCTGAATTATTGGGATTTCTGGATTAGTAAGTTCAAACTTTTCTTTGTTCTTGCTTAAACTCTTCTTGTAGTTTGTAACAAACCTATCAAGTTCCCAACAGAGTTTCAAGTCAAAAGTATCAATATCAACTTCAATCTCATCATCATAATTCGAAAGTGATGGGTTCCTCTTCTTGATAATCCGGACAACATTATAACCGGCTTTTCGACGGCCATAAACTCGCAGTTTGTGCTAAGTTTCGCTTTTCTCGACGGTAAACTCGCAAGAGGCTTGTGCCGTAAGAGTCAAATTGCTTTGATCAGAAACATTGTTTTTGCTAATAATATCATAGACATAACAATGCACACTCTCTATGAAAGAATAAAAAAGCTCAAGTTTTCCAATGATATAAAACCACCACCCTTACCATAAAAGGCGATTGGAAAAGATACATCCAAATATATGCAAAAAAATATGCACAACTTTTCAGATTTATCTAAAATTTGATAGCAGCTTACCTTAGGAGGCTTGATGCCCACCCCTCAAGAGAAGAGCTCGGGATTCATTAGAGGCAATTCTATAGACTCCCTAAGTTCTCGCGTCCGATCTCACAAATATACCTCTTGGAATATACCTTCATTCAGACTCAAGTAAATTATCCGAACAAGTAAACATACACATAGCCATGGAACTCTTGATCCAAATTGTTCGCATTTCGAAGATACGATATTTTAGAGACACATTTTGTGCAACCCAACACCTAAAAGCATTGAAAACTAAACAAAGTTATGGAAATGATGCACAGTAGAAGAGCTTTTAACCATAACAAGATCAAGTGTTGTTTTCAATTCACTTCTCATAAGATTTTCAGAATTTGTGATCTTCCTCGACAACTTTACAAAACTATAGAAACTTTTGGCCAAGACACCAAGTGTGACTCTCACAAGTTTATGCTCCCACTTTCTAGCTAACTTAGCAAGTTCATATGTCGTTGGGTACTGCGTGTTACCAACATGGAAATCTGGGGCTTACCATCCCACTGTCAACACCGCTTAAATCTCCTTTCAAGCCATGATTTGACTGCTACCACTACTAGAAATATTGTTTTCTGGCGAATTACTTTAGCGACGGAATTTTCCGTCATTAATTAGCGACGAATTTACCTTTAGCTAAGGAATTTTACATCGACTTTTAATTACCATTTTAATTTAGCATTTATGAATTTTCCGCTTTCAAGGCCATCTCATGCACGAATCAGCGACGGAATTTAATCATTAGCTTAATTTTAATCTGAACATCGCAATGACAGAATTTATCGCAAGGACGAATTTTCTGTCGCTAAAGAAAGTCGAATTTTTGGCTTAATTAGAATTTTCCGCCGCGGAATATTTCTCAGAAAGCTCATCACTTTCGAATGATGCTTTTCAGCTTACGAAAAATTCGTCGCTAAAGGATTTCCAAAAATTAAATTCTGTCACGCTAAAGGCTTTTAAAAATAATTAAAATTAATTTCACGATTTAAAATTCGCCGCTAAAGGCTAAAATTTAATAAAATTAAATTTCAATGATTTAAAATTCGGGTCGCTTAAAAATTAATTAAAATCAATAATTTTAAAATTCCGTCACCTAAAGCGCGCTAAAATTTAATTGTAACACTTTAAATGATTTTTCGTCGCTAAAATACGTTTAAATGAATTTCGTCATCGATAATGAAAATTAAATTGAATTCTAATTAATATAAAATATCAAAAATATATGAAATTAAATTGAAATTAAATTAAATTAATATTTGAAATGTTAATTTAATAATATAATATCAATAATTAAAATGATTAGCATCAATATAATTAAAAATAAAACATTCAAATAACTTAACGTAACTTAACGTTAACTTAAATTGAAATTAAATTAAAATAATATTTGAAATGTTAATTTAATAATATAATATCAATAATTAAAATGATTAACATCAATATAATTACAAAAAATAAAACATTCACATTACAACTTAACTTAACGTAACGTAACGTGAAACTTAAATTGAAATTAAATTAAAATAATATTTGAAATGTTAATTTAATAATATAATATCAATAATTAAAATGATTAGCATCAATATAATTACAAAAAAATAAACATTCACATTACAACTTAACTTAACGTAACTTAACGTGAACTTAACGTAACGTAAACTTTAAATTGAAATTAAATTAAATTAATATTTGAAATGTTAATTTATAATATCAATAATTAAAATGATTAGCATCAATATAATTACAAAAAATAAACATTCACATTACAACTTAACGTAACTTAACTTAAATTGAAATTAAATTAAAATATTATTTGAAATGTTAATTTTAATATATCAATAATTAAAATGATTAGCATCAATATAATTACAAAAAATAAAACATTCACATTACAACTTAACTTAACGTAACGTAACGTAAACTTAAATTGAATTTAAATTAATATTTTAAATGTTAAATTAATAATATAATATCAATAATTAAATGATTAGCATCAATATAATTACAAAAATTAAAACATTCACATTACAACTTAACTTAACGTAACGCAACGAAACTTAAATTGAAATTAAATTAAATAATATTTGAAATAATAGATTTTAATTAATATATAATTAAAATGATTAGCA
>JABEVN020000475.1:0-31178 GCA_013146195.2 Codonopsis lanceolata | reverse complement strand
GTGCCTCGTTCTTTACATCTTTTTTGTTTGTAATCACTTAGGTTAGTTGATACACTTTAGGTGTTTTCTTTTTGATAGAGGCATGTCTGTAGTTATAAAACTAAAAACACTTTCTGACATAATATTATCTATCTTCAAGCTTTCATAGCTCTCACTTGTAAGTAATGATGATCAGATGCAAATAGGAGGAGATTGTTATTTCTCATTGTATCTAATTTGCATTTGTTCATACTTTACATTATGTTCTATGCTTAGTGGCTAATTGGGCTGCATACCAGTTAGCGTGGCAACTGTGTATAGAACTTTGCCTTAGAATAGTTTTTAGACTTCACAGGTTCGGTGGAAACTTCATCGAAGGCTTCTTAGGAAGACTTCAAGTAGCCAAGCCGCGGACCTTATGCCTTGACAAAACATGACATGTCCAACTCTTAATTAATCAAGCTTTGGTGGATTAATTAATTCAGCTCGTATAAAGTTTGAATTTGAATTGAATCCATCATCAATAAATGCCTGACATCTCAGATACGTCCCTCCAGCTTTTCAGAAAAAGCATGAAGACTTTCGCCTCCTGAAAAGTGACAGAGCAGATGAACAAACTGACACATATAGACTGTACCAATTATTGCAGGTCTGCAACTTTGATTGCTCACCTGCTAGTTGCTGCAACGACTCTTCACCATTCCCTGCTCAGTATCAGTTAAAGAAAAAGTCCACAGACAGCACCAGACATTTAATGCATTCAACCTAATAGAGTTGTTACTCACTCCGTCTTCTCCAACGATCTTAAGAATGCCCCAACTATAAATACTTCCGTTAAAGCTTGAAGAAAACGATACACTGAATCTCTCCAACAACATCAAGTTTTATACATTCAGTACATTCAAAGAGATCATTAACTAATCAAAGAAGTCCTCAACAACAACAAGAATATCTACATCAACTGTTAATCATTTGCTTCTTATTGTTGTAACCCTTAACTATTCTTCTACACATTTGAATATTCTGTTTTCCCAGATATTCAAATTCCCCAAACCCAAACACAAGTCAAATATTTTGTATACGATCCATTGGACATTTCTGTAATAGAACTAGCGGAACAAATAGTGCACATTTAAATCCAAGGTTGACTGCCTTGGTGGTGGACGTATCACTCATTATAGTGCGAGCCATCTCAAAATACTTGTGTTATTCTCTCTCTCTTGATTAATGTTTTAATCTGTCATTCTTTTCTTTAACTTATTCCTTCGGCAACAGACTTAAGTATTCAGTTAAGTCTACCGGTAGTGCTTCACCAGAAGACTTGAACTGTCTTCCTTAACAAGACTTCTACTACTTCAATCTTCTTAATAGATTGCAAGTGTTTGTTCTAGGATCTACTTAAAAAAAATTAGTGTTAAATAAGCTATTCAACCCCCCCCTTCTAGCTTATTATTATGCCCTTTGGGACTAACAATACCCGAAACGGTCCATCAGGTCTGCGGTCGTTAGGAGCGGGTCGGTCGTAGTATACCAGTTCTGCAGAGGCTTATCAGTAATAGACTCGAACTCAACAGGGAGGTTTTCATAGCTAGTCCCACCATCTATCATTCCCAGAAAACTGTCTCCTAGACAGTTATTATCTAACAGGGCCAAAACATAGTCATCTTGGTCTGTAGACCAAGTGTTTTCAACTGTGACAGTTTTATATGCAGAGTTACGGGGTTCTAGGGTAACCTGTTCCATTTCACTGGTGGCGAGACTGACATCTTTGAAGATTTCCCAACCCGGACGTCTCTTTCCATTCTGGTCTAACCCGGGCTCGGGAAACTAGAGATAAGCATCTGTTTCTCCTTTCCTTACAAAGTAACCATTTAATGTTTTTCTATATGGTTGGAGAGGGGGATCTATGTAAGGACATTTTTCACGTTCTTCTTTGCTTTTTTCACACTTCTGTCTCATAACTGCGGCTAACTCAGCTGGCGTGGGTTTGTATCCTAAACCAAAAGGAGGGATACATTCATTAAGTTCATCTTGGACTAGATTAATAAGCCCCTACTGATTTTTGTCGAGACCCAAGCCAGGAATATAATTCATTTTTCGAAACATATTTAACAGGACCATGTTTCCTAAAGACTTGGTTTTCTTTCCGATGATATCAGTTTCTCGCCCATATCCAATGGTGTTGACTCTAGCTTGGGGCATAACCTCGAAACCACTTAGGAAGATACCAGTGTCATCGTGCTCTATTTCGAGGATTGGAATGTCCCCGCTTTCTTTGCTTTCCACGATTTTATCAGCAAGAATGATTATTATATGGTCATCGTGGATAAACTTGACACGCTGATGCAGTGAGGAGGCTACCCTTTTTACCCCATTAATCCAAGGGCGTACCAATAATAGACTGAAAGTAGTTGGTATGTCTAGGATTTGGAATTCGACTAGCATGGTTAATGGCCCAATAGTCATCGTTAAAGTAACCACCCCAAGGACACATCGACTGCTATTGTCGTATGCTCTTACTGTCTGCGATGAAGGAGTCAGCATTGATATTTTTATCCCCAGTTTGGCTAGCATACTTGTGGGGCATACATTCAAAGATGAGTCATTATCTATCAGAACTCGGTGAACCTTTTTTTCCATGACGCCCACTGTGATGTGGAGATCATCGATGTGATTGATTCCTTCCCTCGACAGATCTGGATCAGTAAACATTATCACATTTCCAAAGTGTATATTTCTGATCATTTAGGTGAGCTCGTTTGGAGAGGTTTCAATGGGGATGACTGCCTGACTCAGGGATTTAGTCGGCATATCTCGATGGGTTTTGGAAGCACATAGCAAGCCCCAGATAGATATGTTGGCTTGGGTTTTCTTCATCTGAGCTAGTAGAGTATCTTCCATATTCTTAGCCCCAGTATCTGTTTCTTGATCTTTGCCACAGTGGTCACCTTTTTCTTGGTTTGGTTGGTAGGCCCGACCAGATCTGGTAAGGTGACTGACATCCTCACCGACGCAAGTGGCTTTTTCAGTGTTACAAGTATTTTGGCTACCCAGGATAGTGTCCCAAGAAAACTTGTTGCAGCTAGGCTCTTTTATTGGTGGAAAGAAAGGAGCAACGATATATGGTAATGGGTGTTTATTTCTTTCAAACTTGGGTACACAATTTTCTTCATCAGCCTCAATCATATTGATTTGAGGTAGAGGGTTATTGACTACATTTAGTCTGGGGGGAGGTTTTTCAATAACCTTATCATCTATTAAGTCCTAGATAACATTTTTGAGTACGTAGCATTTGTCGGTGAGGTGACCACTGTAGCGATGGTATTTGCAGTACTGGGCGTGGTTCCATGAGTTGGGAAGAGGATTCGGCGGCCTATAGTTTTCCATGGGCTTTAGCACTCCCTGTGCCATTAGCCCTTGCAGTATTATAGACTATGGAGCTTACAATTCATCATAGTGCCTATTTCCTCTTTTCGGACCCCTGAAGTTCCTATTTGGACCGTTGTTTCCACCCATTGTGTTGACAAACCCATCTGCTCCATAGGACCATGGAACAGTGTTATAGCTCTGGGTAGGGAAAGTGGCTGATGGCATGACAGGCGTATTTCCTACCATATTAACGGCTGATCCTGATGTGGTAGTCTTTCCTTTTGAATAACGGAAAGAGTTGGGAGATGTGTTGATTTTTAAATCCCCAGTCTGTATATCTTCATCAATACGGATCCCGATCTCCACTATTTCTTTGAAATTACTATAGGGGAGATACCGCATGCGCCCTAGGTAAATAGGTTAGAGGTTTTTTATGTACACCCTGGATGATTCAACCGGATCAGGCCAGTGGGTGAGCTATTTTTCTTTTCCACCTAGCTGCAAAATCTGCGCAGGTTTCTTTTTCCCTTTGGGTGCACGACTCAAAATCTCTTTTATTCTCAGAGGTAGTATTGTATTTGTACCTATTCAGGAACTCCTCTGCTATTTGGTCCCAAGTGCCCATGGTGCTATTATCTGCCAGAATTAGCCATTGCTTAGCAGCTCCTACCAAGGTAAGGTGAAATTACTGATCCTGATGTGGCCGTCTTTCCTTTTGAATAACGGAAATAGTTGGGAGGTGTGTTGATTTTTAAATCCCCAGTCCGTATATCTTCATCAATACGGATCCCGATCTCCACTAGTTCTTTGAAATTACTATAGGGGAGATACCGCATGCGTCCCAGGTAAATAGGTTAGAGGTTTTTTATGAACATCTTGGATGATTCAACCGGATCAGGCCTGTCAAGTATTTGAGCTATTTTTCTTTTCCACCTGGCTGCAAAATTTGCACAGGTTTTTTTTTTCCCTTTGGGTGCACGACTCAAAATCTCTTTTATTCTCAAAGGTAGTATTGTCTTTGTACCTATTTAGGAACTCCTCTGCTATTTGGTCCCAAGTGCCCATGGTGCTATTATCTGCCAGAATTAGCCATTGCTTAGCAGCTCCTACCAAGGTAAGGTGAAAATTGGAGGCCATAGCTTCGAGGCTAGCCCCTCTAGACTGCATGCCAGTAGAATAGGATTTTAGGTGGGAGATAGGGCATCCAGTCCCATGAAACTTTTCTATGTCGGGCATTTTGAATTTTGAGGGGAGTATGGCTTAAGGTTGTAATGCCAATGCCCGTGTAGAAAATTCTCCTTTGTTTAGAAGTTTGAGCACCATTCCCTTTAGGTTCTCCATGTCTGCCTCTAGTTTGGTGGGAGGAGGTGTTAGGTTCTGGTATATGCTGGAAGGATTGGGGATAGGTGGGTTGATATCTGGCTGTGGCATCTGGTAAGGGTTTTGAGGGGGTATTTGGTAAGGATATTGGGGAGGTAGGTTATTAGTGGATACTGGGTTTTGGTAAATGTTGGAAAGATTTTGAGGAGGTGGGTTGTTGTTGCCTTCTGTCTGGCGACCAGGATCGTTGAAGGGTAAGTAGGTCGTTACTTGGTCTGGTTGAGTATAGCTTCTGGGGTCCTTATGTGGGCTATTTTGGAGTGGATTGGTGATAGGGAATGGGAGGTCATTTGGATTTTGGGGTATATTGGTGTTTGGGGAAAGATATGGTGGGTATGGTGAGAAAGGGTTAAAATTTGGGTAATAGGGGTTTGTTGGAAAATTTGGGCTTGAGGTACTGGCAGTGTTTGGAGGGTTAGTGTTTGGCTGAGGGTTTGGGTTTAGAGGGGTATGAGAATTAGATGCCTCTTGAGGGGCTGTAGGGAAAGAGGTTCCCTCACCACTGGGCTTTAAACTTTGTACAAGACTTGCCATCTGGCTCATAATGCGATCAGTTTGTGCACCCAAATTTTGGTCTAACCACTGTTGCATGCCCGGAGTCGGAGCGTACTGAGCCCCGTATGCAGCCACGTAGATTGCTCATCTTTAGCGCCATTACGCTTCGATCGCACCCTACGAGCCGATTCGACACTTTCGATCGACCACGATATTCTCTGATCTAACCCATGTGCTTGTATCTTGTATCAATTGGCCAGTACTATCTCTGCCTTTCCAAACTCGGGCCAGGTTTATGAGGAAAAGGGGTTGAAGGTATCAGAAGGGGTTGGCTGAAGGCTGTTCGGGTTTTGGAGTACAGTGTGCCTTTATTAGTAATTTTTATTATTAATCAATTTTTCCTACAATTGATCAGACAAGTACCCGCTTTGTTTTGACAGTCTCAGGACTATTCCTGAAATAGTGGATTCTTTCTCCAGAGTATAGGAACCTCGTATTCCACCTGCCTTTCGACTCCCCAAGATCGGACAGATCTCAAGCGAAGGACCTATACTCTTTCCGGGATCCACCATTCAAAATGGTCTAGGCCGAATATCATACAAATTATTGGTCAGTCCCTATGCATTTCTTTATTCGTACATGTTTTTCCTTTTTTTCCTTTCTTTTTTTTCTTTTGTTTTTTTTTTTGCTTGCACGGGGACTGGTCAGTAATTCAGAGATATAAAAACCGATCGGTATATGAAGTGTCCTGAGAAACTATATGCAATTTAATGTTGGCTGATGTAGGGGGTAGGCTGGTCATGGTGTAGGGTAGCAGTTCGGAATATTTCTACATGTGTGCACGTGTGTGCGACATCTAAAAAGCAGTAGTCCTTTTTTTTCTAGATATAAAGCAATAAATAAAGCAGATATGACATGTCTTTTTGTTTTTTGTGGATTTTCTCGGCTTATTTAGCTTGAGTCCCAGAAAGGACGGCGCGAGCAAATAACGGCCATTCAGTTCAAGAAATATAAAGAAAAGTGAAGAATCTATCTATTCTTATTAATTACAAATTTGTCCTAATCCCCGAAATAAAATGACATAATGAAATAAAATTTACATTTTTTTTTGCGAAATAAATAAAACAAGCAAAATAATAGTATAAAGCAGAATAAGACAATAATAAAATAAAGCCCCAGCCACTTTTTTTTGTTATCCTACCTAGAATTCTATTTTTTTAATTTTTTTTTTGTATTCGAAACAGTACCTGAAACGAAGTTGCTGCAAGTTTCACAGTTATATGCACAAATATATATACAGATATATAAAAATACGATATTTAAGTTGTTGAATAAATATAATAAGCATATTTAGCCAACAAGAAAAACTTGTTTGTTTTTTTTTTTTTTGAAAAGTGAGTCTAGCCCTCCATTTTTATTTTCTTTAAAATAAAAATGACGTCCCCAGCAGAGTCGCCACTGTAAGTGCCCCGAAGTTTTTCCACATCTCGCACTCCCTTTTTTAGGGGAGAACGAGATTCAGAAAATGCAACGCCCTTTTCATTCAATCTTCCCTTGTTTAGGGGAAAACAAAAATTAAAAGTGCAAAAAGGATGTTGCGAAGAGCGCGTTGGAATAAGCCCGGCCTCATTGTCGACCGCTGTGAGTGCTTTGGATTTTTCTGTATCTCATCATCCCTTGTTTAGGGGAAAACAAGATTCAAAAAATGCAACGCTCATTTCATTCCATCTTCCCTTGTTTAGGGGAAAACGAAATTAAAAGTGCAAAAAGAGTGTTGCAAGAGCGCGTGGGAATACGCCTGGCTTCACTGTGGACTCAAATGTTGTAACAGAGTCGTCATCTTTATTTTAAGGAGAAATAAAGAAAAATCAAGAATAACCAGATTTTGTAAAAAGGGTTCGGAGGCTAAGTTGCAAGATGGGAAGGTGTTAGGCACCCAACTGGCCCTTTCGGTCTCAAAACAAGTTTTTTTTGGCTAAAATATACTTTTATTATATTTATTTAATAGATAAAATAAAGCATTTAAATACACACACACACACACACACACATATATATATATATTACAAACTTGCAGCAGTCTCTTTCCAGAAATTACAAATATTTTGCCATCATAATGACTCTTTTTAGTGCTATTTTCTATAGAAATCCAGGCAGCATAACTGCTTATATTTATTACATCGGGCCGACTTAAATAGCACTTTTATATATATATATATATATATATATATATATATATAACTTTATATAGTCTACCTTTTGAAGCGTGGGGGCTTTATCCCGTACCAACTAACTTCTAGTAGATTTTAGAGGCGCTCGCTCAGTCCTTTCGGGAGAGGGAGTCTTTTGTTGTTGCGGAGATTCGAGTAGAGTAACTGCTTTTGAAAGTTACTTTCTCGCACCCAGGCGAACAAGCTGCTTGCTTTGTTGTTTGTTTGCTAGCGGAATCGGGTAGAAACCGCTTGCTTTTCTTGATTTAGCGTCTAGATTCGGGCAGGGCAACTGCTCTTTTTGGGATTTTTGGACCGGGGAAATAGGGCGGAATCCTAGCAAGGCAACTATGTTTCACTTTGACCGGTTGGTTTTGTATTTGGAGGAGATTTGGCGGAGCTTCGAGGCTTCAGGAGGGATTTCTCTCAGAGCGAACTCATTGGCTTTTTAATTGCGTGCGGAGAGTGTGTGTTAACTACATGCACTAACTGTGAATTTTCACAAGCCGGATGCCTCTATTTATAGGCTGAGATTGGGATTCCTTCGCTATTAAGATTTTTTCGTTTGTGCTTCATCGGCTTGTACCGCGCGCTTGAGAGATTGTACCAAAAGCAAAGTGCTACAGTAATATGAGCACTATTGGGCCACCAGTAGAATGCAGGTGCCGCCATGTGCATGTGGGTGGCGCCTGGGCTCCTTTTTAGGATTCTTTATGACACTTTGGTCCCATGCATTTCACTGTTTACGCATCCTGCTTTTTCTTTTTATACTTTTAACCCTGTAACTTGACATTCGTTAAGGTTTAATAGGTCTTAATATTTCATGTCATGTTGCATACCAGAGGTACGAAATTGGGGTGTCTACAGATGTATGGATTTATAATTCAATAATATTCGAATTTTATAAAATTTAAATAACGTGGAATTCAAATAACTAGTCTATCCTAGTTGTATCAATTAGTAGAGGTTTAATAATAACAACATAGGTTTATACCCTCTCAACAATAAAGTTTAAAAAATATTTCTTGTTTTTAAAATAGCATTTGGTGGACGGTGGTGATCGACAGTGGACTGCGTCTGCCGACAGTGGTGGTCGAAGATGAGTGGATTGTTACTGTGTAAAGTGTGAAGAAAATAGTTAATATTCAATTCAAAATTTGAATGTAAATGCTTAGTTTTTTATATGGATTTGGTTCATGGAATTGAGTTATCTAGTATTGCAATTTAATTCTAATTTAAGGAAATATAACCAAGGAAACATAACTGTGTTAACAAACATTAACATTTCGCTACCTATCATCTCATCAAGGAAATGGTAGTAAACAAGGAAGACGAATTTTTGGACAACCTTCCATACAAATATCATAACGGGCCAACAATAAAAAAGTTTTGGAATTACTACGGCAACAACAAAATGGTAGCTCCACAATTTGTTCAATGTAGGGTTCAGGTATACTTATATATGTTATGCATATATGTAACAGGAGACATGCTATGATAGTTAGCAATGCAGCATACAACTATATAACCTTCACATATCACATGAGAGTAATCATATATAATCAATTTATTCAACGTAGGAAGCATAGAAGATTGAAATACATCTCCAATCAACCGCAATCCCCCAAACTCTAATTGATATCTCGAACACGATCATGGTCAAACACATAATCCCAGAAACAGTTAGTTACGAGGTCAGGTCCCTACAACCTTGAATAGTCGTAACGACAAAGCTATTACCCAAGCAGGGGTAACCTTAACCTCAGTCATGGCCATGACTGAAGGGTTTAGGCCAAATCAAACTCCGCTACTAACTTGCACTGCTCTCCGCCCCGTGACCAGATTAATGGTAACGTTTGGCGCCTAAGGGATACGTTTTGTTCACTTATTAACTACTTTATCTCAATATGCCAAAAGTACTTCTCATTCACAACTATACAACTTGTTCTCAAATTCTCATGATTTCGTATCGCACCATTAGGATACAATAATTTATGAAGTAAAACCATTGTTATCTTCTAAGAGACTGAAAACAATGTTCCATGTTGTTCAAGGCTAAATACCCAATTTATTCCATCACATAATCAATTATTCACATAATAACACCCAACTAGACTTGGAAATTAAACACAACATGTGGGCTTCTCAATAACATAAATTTCACCACAATCTGCTCAAAAGAGAGCTTTAAGCGAGAGGAACAACTCTAATGAGTAGCAAACAAGTAAATGATGGGTTGGAAAGCCCCAAATCCAAGCAAGAACACAAAGATACCCCCTTCTTTTTCTTCTCTCAATTTTCACCTCCAATAGGTGTATAAGTGTGTGTTTTATGTCCGAGAACATTAGACTCAATAAGAGTCTTCAGCTGGGTTTTGAAAGGAGGATTGTTGAATTACCAAAAAGGACAATACTGAAACAGGGGGACAACATGGTTGCCTTTCCCTACACAACACGAACGTGTCGTGAACAAATTGGTTGGCTTCATAATTCAACTACAAACGTGGTCTCCTTCTCCCTCTCAACGCGATCGACTTCTAAACAACACGGTCGCTTTTCCATACACAACGTGGTCACCTTACAACTTAGGTTTCACAGCGTGTTTTTTACTCGAGACGCAGTTGCTTTACAATTTGTAACGCAAAAGCCTTTTTTATAATGCGGTCGCCTTGTTCATTAGAATGCGACCGTGTCTCCTCCAGAGACTTTCCTGTAAAATTGAGCATCACAACGCGGTCGTTTTGTCCTAGTGGACACGACCACCTACTTTCCAAATTCATGAAATTGTCCAAAAGCTAGACCAAAGGAACCCAACTCAACCAAAACACAATCAATTATGTAACAAGCACAACCAAGCCAAGCCAAAGTCTACCAAAACCTCCCAAAACACAACATAACATGCAGAATGAACTCAATCTTCACTTAACCAAAAATGACCGAACATTATCAATACCAAATCATTCCACAAGGCATTCAACAATATAATTTTTATCCCAATTGATATCTAACCTCAACTTACCTATACTAACATGCTCGAGTCATTTCAACACACATTAGTACATTAATTTACACATAAACACATAAAATTAGTATCACATAGAGTTTAAAAATTCTCATGTGTTACAATTAAACAACAACTTGTAGAACTTGGATCAATGGAATTAACTTGTGACCGAAGCGTTGATGACGAGAAAGTTGAGGATGTTGGAATATGCCTGCTTATATGTGACTTATTCCTTTGCATATTCTGAACACTTTGATTTTCCTATTCACATTGTTGCGTGTCCTAACAAGTGACTAAAAGGGTTGCGTACCGTTTAGTGCGTCAACTTGTTTGACATCACATAAGTCTTAGACTAGGAAAGTCCTTGTGTCAGTCATACTCTTACATGATAATTAGTAGACTAACGATTTCAGTACACCAGCAGACCTGCTACAATGTGATTGTTCTCCTGAAGATACCTCACCACTAGCAGACTTGCTATACCAGTAGACCTTTGATATGCACATACGAATTACAGAGAAAATACTGCATGCCATTTAGAAACGATAAAGTGCGCAAGCTTCAAAAGTCAATCTGACCTAAAAGGCCTGACATCTTGAAACCTACAAAATCTAGTTGGATATTGTTCTACATTATCCGATATATATCTTGTCTCTACATTTGGTCCAAAAAGTCAAAATAATCTACTTTATTGGACATACCATTTGTAAGTGTACTGTTTATCAGACCTACTCTTCAGAGACACATCAACTCAGCCTGATAGGTAACTATTCAAGATATTCAAAGTAAAATATTTATCCAACAGATTTCAACATCAACACTATTCCAACGGATAGAAGACCACTCAACATATCTCAAACGGATCTAAAGACCCCTGTCTATAAAAGATAGTCTCCTTCTTCCTTTCTTAGTGTGGAGCTAGCAAGTAAGTGCGATAGAGATGATCTACAAGGTAGTGCATCTACAAGGAGATCGTGTTCAACAATGATCAACATAGATCTTCACAAGAGATCACGGTGAAAGAACCCAGACCTTAGAAAAACACATTCTGTGGATTGCTAAGAAGAAAAGAGAAAAGGAGAAGAGATAGAGAGAGATCAGAAAATCAACAAGACAGAGATCGATGTCTTGATTAAGAACTTAGGTCTTGATTTGAGTTCTTCAACCTCCTTCGAAGATCTCAGTCTCTAACAAAGTTGTAAAGAATTTATTTTAAGCTAGAGGCCAAACACTTCAGATCCGTTGAAGATAGATCCTGAAAGATGTCCAAAGAAGATGAAGAGTTATCTCTGTGCATTGTATTCATACCTATAGACTTGTACTCTATTGCAAGTGCTAATGGTTGTGTAATCATAGATCATCATAGGGGGTCGAGTACCTTGCACTCAGTAGCTCAGATATTTTATATCTGAGTGACCCTAAAAATTATCTTCTCATATCTATCCCTCGTTCTCGTCTCCTATTGCTATCTTTGCTTAAGAATTTCAGTTATGAGTTCTTGAGTAGGGGTTAAGGTTCTGGAGAAAGAGGATACATAAATTACATAGAGTGTCTAGGTTGATGTATTTTGTAAGTTTGTCTTTGAACAAACTTCAGATGAATTTTTTATATAAGATATTTATCAAACTCAACCTTGATTCATCTATGAGCTTTTATAAATTGTTTTACTTTTTTGAAAGCTATCTTCTCATGACTCCTTATATCTGTATCTGGAGAAGGATTAAGTATGATGTTGTTCTGAACATATATTCGTGTACATCTACTTAACACTTCATTGATAATTATGTTAAGCTTCGATCTTTCTACTACTATACTTCTTTTCTAACTTACAATTTATCAGCAATCTGCCAGCAAAATTCATTACTCTACCCAAACCAAGTTTGTTGCCGTGCTGTCAGCAGACATGCTTCTTCTACAGATTGCTTATGCATAAATATGTTCTTTCCCAATCTTTATGAATATTCAAAGATGATTTTAAATTGGCATTATAGGCTATTCACCCCCCCCCTCTAGCCTATTTGAGCATACATTGAACCAACAAAGGAATTAATTAATGAGAGAGGAGAGGAAGCAATAGGGGTTACCAAAATTTTCTTCTTCCTTATTAATTTTTTTTTCAATGTGTGAAATTAGTGTGAGTTGGTTCAAATGTTTATCAATGGAGATGAGTTTATATGTAATTGGGGTGAAGCCATTGATAGAAGAGGATGTGATATGTATTTGAGTCAGAGTGATGAATGGGACTGCTCTGAGCTTTATAGTTTCAGATAATTTTAAAGGGTACATCTTCAAAATCCAATTTGCGCATCGGCAAACCAATTTAAGCATTCTATTTTTTGCATCGTACTTCTGATGCCTGCATTGCAAAATCCAATTTGTGCATCGAGATTTTCCTTTGTATTCTAATACCAAATTGATGCCTCACAATTTTGAAATAACGTATCGCAATTCCAAATAGCTGCATCGAGATACAAAAATAATGCATCGTGAAGAGAGCCATCTCATGACTGAATGTGAACACTACCTTCTTATTCTTGGCTCTGACTAAATTCTCTGTCCTTTCTTTACATCAATCTCTTCGAACAACAAACCCCAATTTCACTTATTCTTCATCCCATTTCACTCTCAATCATGCATTCAACATTCAGTTCCAACCTGAACCAAATTCAATTCATATTCTTCAAACCATCATTCACATTTTGAGTTCATGTTCCATCCACTACACACACATTATCCATTGTTTGAAAAGTAGAAGCTACTAGGTGGAAAGCATAAATACATCACTTATGATGCCCTTGTAATTCATGATGAAAAAGTAAAAGTTATTAAATATGTTTGTCCGAGTTAGGTTTGATCATAGTCAACAAATAATTTTTATTCTATATGATTTCATATATGGATTAAGAAAGTGGGTGTGTGTGTGTGTGTGAGAGAGAAAGAGAGAGAGAAAGAGAGAAAGAGAGAACGAGAGAGAGAGAGAATTGCGAAGTGTTCAACTACTTAAGTACCATATGTTTTTTAACAAGACACAATTATAAAATTGTTCCAGAAATGGCCTGCAGCCGCAACTATGAAACTGGTAATCTCAATTGTTGTGACTACGAAATGGAGATCGACCTATTTTAATCGTACATGATGCAGATGAAACCTGTTTGAATCACGAAACATTGAATGTCAATTGCAATTCATCGATTTTGGATTTGCGATGCATCAATTTGAAATTGTGATGCATCACTAATAAATGGAATTGGACCAGTTTGAATCGCGATGTATCGTTTTGAAATTGCGATGCACCGCTATGAAATGGAAATGACAATTACATAATTTGGAATCATGCATCGCGATTCAAAATCATATATCACAATGCAAAACTCATGAATCGCAATGCACATAATCATGAATTGTGATTTAAATTCATGCATTACAATGTAGGAACTGATGTTTATCGTGTGCGTGTTCGGTTTATTAAGAGTATACTCGTCCTTCCACACCAAAAAAAATATATTTTCCAGTTTAAAAAACATTTTAGATTGGAGTGGTTCAAAACTTTTCAAAAGTGTCCGGCATGAATTTCACCCTTTCTTTTTTCTCCGCATTCGATCACATGTTCTTTTCCCATTACTTTTCATCCAACCACTTATTTAAATAGGCTCCATAGGGTTTTAAAAGGTTTAATAAGCGAGAATTGATATTATGCCCTTGCGCATGCTATTGGTTATACAATCAATTTTATCATGTACAAATAAACAATGCCCTACAAGAAGTTTCATCATTTTTTTCATCCTACGTTGAAAAAATGTTTTGATACTACATATATATATATATTGGGGGTAAGGTTGTGGTACAGTCAGTTTGCGTGCACCTCGATTAATCTACCATCCTTGGACAAATCAAAAGCAGTCTATCCACGCCAAATCTACAATATTTAGAGGAATAAATTCTTCATGGACTAGAATTTATTGTGACTATGGATAGACAATATCTATTAATATACGAAATCCCAAAACACTAAAAGTCCATTTAGATGCTAGATTTAGAATTCAATAATATTCAAATTTTATGAGTTTTAAATAGCGCATAATTTATTTCAATATCATAACAATTTCATTGTGTAGGTAATATGTGAAATTCAATTGTAATTCTATTTTATACATAAAAATTAAATTTCAAAAAATGTTCAAATAACTAGTATAACCTTGTTGTTGCAATTGGTAGTGGTTTAATAATATACCAACATAGGTTCAAACTCTCCCAACAATAATGTTTTTAAAATATTAATTTCTATTTTTTAACATAGCATATGTGGGCGGTGGTGATCGATGGTGTGGACCACGGTTACTGGCGGCGGTGGTGGAAGATGAGTTGGTTGTTACTGTACATGTAAAGTGTAGATTAAAAAGTTGATATTCCAAAAATTTGAATGTAAATGCGGTTTGTGTATAGATTTGGTTTATGCAATTGAGTCATCTATAATTGCAATTTAATGTTTTATATGGTTCCGAAACGATGGAAATTATCATGGAATTGGTTTTGGAGATCTTAATTCCAATTCCAAGCCATCGAATCGGGGTTCCTAAACATAACGTAACTGAATATATACAGTGAAATTGAAAATCTCAATGGTCACGAAATTGAAAAGGGGAACGAACTGTTTGGATGGAAATGCAGATGAAACCTGTTTGAATCACAATACAGATGAAACCTATTTGAATTGCGAGATATCGAATTTCAATTATGATGCTTCAATTTGGATGAGCGATGCATCAATTTTTAATTGTGATGGGTCACTATGAAATGGAATTGGACGAGTTTGAATCGCGATGTATCGATTTGAGATTGCAATGCATCGATTAGGAATCGCGATGCACCCTTATGAAATGGAAATGACATTTATACAGTTTGGAATAATACATCATTATTCAAAGTTATACATTGCGATACAAAAACAATGAATCGAGATGCACATAATCATGCATCACATGCATCGTAAATCAAAATCATGCACCGTGATTCAGGAACAGATGCTTTACCACGCGTGTGTTCAGTTCATTAAGAGTATACTCGTCCTTTAGGAACAAACATATGTTTTTCTAGTTAAAAACATATTCGAATGGAGCGGTTGAAAACTTTACCAAAGCGACCAACCCAAATTTTACCCTTTCCTTTTTCTCCATAGTCGATCACATGCTCGTTCTTTTCCCATTACTTTTCCTCCAACTATTGATTTAAATAGGCCCCGTAAAAAGCTTAATTAGTGAGAGTTGATATTACGCCCTTGTGTATGCTATTGGTTATACAATCAATTTAATGAAGTATAGGATACAATTTTATGAAGTATAGATAAACAATGCCCTTCAAGAAGTTTCATCATTTTTTTTCATACTATATATATATATATATATATATATATATATATATATATATATATATATATATATATATATATATATATATATATAGTACATCTTGCATGCATCTGAATTAATTAATTTAGCAATTAAAAGCAGTCGATCGACGCCAAATCTACAATATTTTGAGAATTCATATATGAAATCCCAAAACACGAAAAGTTCGTTTAGATGCATTGATTTAGAATTCAATAATATTCAAATTTTATGAAATTTAAATAACGCAAATTTTGTTTTCAATATCGTAACAATTTCATTATTTGGGTAATGTGTCCAAGTCAATTAATTCTAGTTTATACTTGAAAATTAAATTTCAACAAATGTTTAAATAACTAGTCTAGCCCATAGTTATTAAAGTTGGATGACATGATGTCCATGTTTGGGGCGAGAGGCGGGCGATCGAAAGGCGAACAAAGTGAGCAATTAAGAAAAATAATACACATAAACATTTATTTTATTATAGCATGTATAAATGAGAATAATATAGCCTATAATACAATAAAAATCAACATCCAATAATCCCAAAGCAAAATATGAAAATCTAAGTTAATTAAAACTCCAAATAATATAATAAATAATAGTGCAACCAATGAAAATAAGATTTAAAAAAGTAAATGATAAAAAAAGCAAAGTAAATAGAAGAAAACCTAAAATCAGCATACATAAAATCCCAAATTAAAAATATAATGAAAATAAAATTCCAAAAAAAGAAAAAAGAAAAGCAAAGGCTGTAGTCTGTAGAAAGTAAGAAGCAGTAGTCTCTAGTAGTCTGTAGGAGGTAAAAAAAATTAATAATCTAACAAAATTACGAAAACTAGGTTGTATGTCCCAAATTAAAGAGGCAAACCAACCTCCGAATATAGCTAAAATGGGGCCGACAAACACATTTGTCTATGTCCGACAAGAAAACTATGGCGCCAGCGCGTGGGGCACGTGAAACTTTTTTTGGCAACCTCCGACAATGGCAAAGGGACAGGTGAGTTCACCAGGTTGATTAAATACCATCTATGGCCTTAGATTTGATAGATAGTGAAGAATGGAAGCTAGATCTGAAAAAGAATCCTTCAGATCTAGGCCAGAATCCGTGGACGTAATCCTTCGGATCTAGGCTGGAATCCTTCGTTGCTCGTGTGACGACCCGACCCGGATCCCAATACGAGATCCCAAGCCGGACCGTCCAAATAGACTCAAATATAAGCATGCGCAAGTAGGAATATAAAATTTCACGTGGCGCAATATCGCATACAAATAACAACTCGGCTACACTTGGCCGGAAAATAACTGAAAATAAACAAGTCTTCGCGGCGTTATGAGAACCCAACAACTACTCCTACAATTATAACACATGCATATAATAACCTCAACGACCACAACATGCCGGAGACAATCAACAACAATACTTAAAAGGAGTAATAAGCGGAAGAAGCTGTAGTGAACCAGCAATAATATATAAACAAGCTCGACATGGAAGTCGGCATACAAAAGATTATAAGTTTAGAATATTCAAGAGTTATACAACACACAAAAACCCAAGTCAAGTCTAAGTGACTTGCTTCCCATCGTCCTTGCCAAAATAAAAGACTAGCTATACAAGTCTCAAAATAACAACCTCCAAGCACACGACTACCTAGCTCGGACACGGCGAATCTAACGAGGACCTTCTCCTTGGCTCGGATCTAAGGAAAACAAAACAAACAAATAGGGTAAGTCATAAAGACTTAGTAAGTTACTAAAAATGCATGAACATGTCATAGCATAGCAATTTATCTCAATTATGGTACATGCTCATCATATAGCACTTAGCACATTAATCACATAAGTGCGGGAAATAAATCATACAAGTAGGATATGATATAGGCCCGACCGCTACGTAGCTCCTGCAATAAAGTTTGTTAACCCAATATCGTGACTACGATGCTCGTGACTTCGCATCGATATACCGAACTCCGCCGGCTAATAGCATCCTGTGACGCATGTATTGATACGGCAAAGGGGCTACTTCCCCACTGCGGCCTACAATGGAGGTGTGTGTTAGGTCCCAGATACGACGATCCATAGGGAGCACGAATCTCATAATTCGTGAAGGCGATGCATCGTCCTACTCTGACATAAAAATCAAACCAAATAGTGCCAACTGGACTTAATGCAATGCACAAGTAGATATTTACTCGTCAAGACCAAATAAGGATCGAATTCGACAAGAGCAAACTCGACTGACCAAGTAGGGTATTCATCTCTACTATAAATCATGTTGAGGCAATTAATTGCTCATAACCAAATAATCACAACGAGCTCAATGGAACATAATTAAACCCAACTCATACTTGAGTAAACCCGACTAAATGGTAACCAAAACTCATAGGGATTAAAAGTGGTGTCCAATAAGTTCCAAACTTCCCTAGAGTCAACTCCGTCGAGTCTTTACTACACATTACCAATTTTGGGGATTTGAAGCTATGTGCTTCCCAAATCAACCTAAGTTCATTACTAAGTCAAACTAGGTTATGAGTGTACAAAGATATTACAATGTGATCCCCCTACAATATAGAGTTCATTCACAAGCCATAATACAAAACAATTCACCATTTCACCAAGTAAGCCACATACAGTACTTTCTCTTAACACCATTTCTAATAAACATGTAGGCATGACTTTTAACATGCTCACAATCCTAGTTACATAAGTTGAAGGATAATATCATGCTTCAATTATCATAGAATCATCCTACACATCGCCTAACAAGTCCACATGTTAAAATCACAAGATGAAGGCATACAAAGCAAGTATGTGTACTCATTGACCTAAAAAATCATAGGTTTTGTTTCCTTAGGATCAATGAGTACTAAAACAAAGAAGAAGAGTAACTTACTTGTAAACTACACACAAGAAACCAAATGGGAAAACTATTCGGTTGGAAATGCTCTACTCTTCAAGCTCTTCACTTCTATGGAGTTTGTTTGAGCAATGGAGGAAGGAACCATGGAGGACCAAGGGAGAAGCTTGAAGAACTCATGGAGGAACTTTGGAGAAGAAGAATCCCGTTTTTGGAGAGTGAGGGAGAGAAATGAGGTCACAAAATCTGGTTTGTCGTGTTTAAAGGTTAGAAAACTTAGTGGGACATGTGTCACTGTGCTGTGGTTGAATAAAATCTGATTTGGGCTCTCATAATCCACCAAATATCTAGCTTAATCACACTTAGAAATAAGTTAATAAGGTTAGGTTATAAGTAATGAGGGTTAGGGAGGTTTAGGTGAGGTTTAGGAAGGGTTTGGATGGGGTTTGAAGGCACAAATTCGTCAAACAGCCAAAACAGAACAACCAGCCTCGGGGGACCATGCGGTCGCATGACCCCAAAGCATGTGGCCACATGCTAGCAAAGATCTCAACACCAAATTCTCTGGTTAACTTGCGAAGGTAAGGCCATTTCACCTTGCGGCCACAAACCCGACAGACCCAAAATGGCTTGAAAAACAACCTAAAAGACCCCCAAACACTTAGCCAAATCAATGAGGCTTTAAACCTCAATAAAAATGAGTCTAAAACTCACCAAAAACACTCTCAAACATCACCCGAACAATCCGAACGAAGGAGGGAAAGAAGGAGAACTAAACGAGCGATTCAACCGACAATTCATCAAACATGCAAATGAGATTCTAAGCATATTAAGAGTATTATGAATGACTTATAAATTATTCTAAAACATATTTAGACTAAGTAAACATGCTCACAAATATTATGAATGCATGAAGGCAAGCACACAATGATCATGCAAGGATCCGGGGTGTTACAGCTCGTCTTCAGTCGCATTTTCAACCTTTTCGCATTGCTTCTAGGCATGAAAGGCAACCGCCCTAGGTTGCAAAGACGAAAACGCCGCACCTCAACATATTTGAGGCGCAGAACCCTCGCCTCAGGCGGGAGAGTCGGCGCTTGCCTTTAGTAACTATGGTCTAGCCAAGTTGTAGTGATTGGTAGTGGTTTAATAATAACAACATAAGTTCAAACCCTACCAACCATAAAATTTTAAAAATATTTCTTTTTTTTTTTTAACGTAGCAAAACTCAAAAACTAATCAAAAAACACATTTTATAGGCCACAAAAAGTTTTTAACTCATCATCTACTATCTACTACTACTATAAAAGTTTAGGTTGTTTCTTACAACTTAATGTATGGACAAAACTATCCATGCACCTAATAATAAACATCCACAATAGAATTAAGGTTAAACAAGTAAAATTTGTCATAAGTAGAAAATAATGTATAGAAATAAATAACCCTAGATTTAATAAACTATTCACCATTAATTATTACTAAACAAATAAATTTGCACGTGCTAATCAATTCTTTGAAGGATGAAATTGAATTTGGTCCCTCAACTTATACCTAACTTTAAATTAGATCCTACCTTTTTTAATTATATTAATTTTGTCTCATATGTTGATTTTTTCTGTCATATTCCATCTTCGTGTCTTACCATTACAAATGTCATACAATATTTTTGAATATCACAAAAATACACTTACTCGGTTAAGAGAAAAAATAATAGGATTTACCTTTTTAAGTTTGTTTAATATTTGTTACGGTAAAAATTTGACTACGACAAACAACGTTAAAAGACTATCATATTGGTCTCTAAGTTATAGATCTTACTAATAAATCTCTATTCAGTTAACTAAATAACTTTTGTTAGGACCATATTTCTCTTTCTATATAAGTGTGAGTGTTTTCTTACGTACAAATTAGTGTATAGGCAACAATAAAGATAATCAACCTTAAATCTTGTTTTAAAAAAACAAAATGTAAAGACAAAACTAACCAGTACCTAATAAACACCCACAATAGAATTAAAGTTAAACAAATAAAATTTGTCATAAGTAGAAAATAATGTATAGACATAAATAACCCTAGATTTAATAAACTATTCACCATTAATTATTGCTAAACAAATAAATTTGCATGTGCTAATCAATACTTTGAAGGATGAAATTGAATTTGGTCCATCAACTTATACCTAACTTTAAATTAGATCCTACCTTTTTTAAGTATATTCATTTTGTCTCATATGTTGATTTTTTCTGTCATATTACATCTTCGTGTCATTACCATTACAAATGTCATATAATATTTTTGAATAGCACGAAAATACACTTACTTAGTTAAGAGAAAAAATAATATGATTTACCTTTTTAAATTTGTTTAACATTTATTACCGTAAAAATTTGACTACGACAAGCAACCTTAAAAGACTATCATATTAGTCCCTAAGTTATAGATCTTACTAACAAATCTCTATTCAGTTAACTAAATAACTTTTGTTATGACCATATTTCTCTTTCTATATAAAAGTGTGAGTATTTTCTTACGTACAAATTAGTGTATAGACAACAATAAAGATAATCAACCTTAAATCTTGTTTAAAAAATAACAAGAATTTTTTTAGGTAATCAGCCATAGATTTTGATGTAATGTTTCTAAAATACTTAAATTTTATTCTGGTGAAATTTAGGTAGACATTACTAGAGGTGTATGAATTTTTTTAAACTACTGTAATAGATTTGTTGGTGGGTCTCGAGATATTAAACAAATCGATGACGAGTTTACTAATTATCAGTGAACAAACCAAGAGAAATGAGTTTTTTTTTTTTTTAAAAAAAGAGCTATTGTTTAAGATGATGAAGAAAATAATGGAAAACACATTTTATGAATATGTGCATTTTGTCGGAGAAGAAAGCACAAATTTACAGTTTTCTCCCTTTAATATTTGAATGCTACAAGTAACTCTAAAGACTAACATATTGGTACTTAACAAATACCTCCAATCAATTAATTATGATTTTCACTATCCTTTAAATATTGAAATTTTCGAATAAACCCTCAAATGTTGAGAAATGTATAGAACCCGTTATCCTACACATAACGTTAAAGTAAGTATGTTGTCTATAGTTATTTCATTTTGTAATATATATATATATATATATATATATATATATATATATATATATATATATATATATATTAACGTTGAAGTAAGTATGTTGTCTTCAAATTAACCACTACTAATAATATTTACACATTCTTCTGTTTCCCTTTGTATGGTTTATTACCATATCTAATATATTACATAAATTGTAGAGCTGGGAGAGAGAGAGAGAAGAAGAAGTTTGAGAGATAGATAAAAGATGAATTATTTTTTCTTAGAAACTACAACACTTGTGAGAGTGGGTAATAAGTATATTAACATTACATCTTGAGATTATGTTTTCAATATATTTCAAAATTGTTATGATGAAATTGTTGCAAATATTACTAAAGTTATATATATTTATTTAACTATAATAACATATTTGTTAGTGCGTATAGAGATACTTAGGAATCATTGACGTGTTTAGTGATTATCAGTGAACAAATTAAAAAGAAATGAGTTATGAAAAAAAGCTATACTTTCAATATGATGACGGAAAAAATGAAAAATACAGTATTTGATGGAGAAAATAGCTAAAGTTTACAGTTTATTGCATTGAATATTTTGACTATTACAAGTAACCTTAAAATGAACATATTGATACCTAACAAACCACTAATCAGTTAACTAAACAATTGTTGTTAAGATTTTCACTATCCTTTCCTTGCAGAAATTTTTGAATAGACCCTCATATGTTAAGAAATGTACAGAAACTCATAGATACATATTACGGGATAATTTCACTTTTAGTACCCCAACTAAAGGTCAATTTCACTTTTGGTACCCCTATTTCCTAGCTACATCATCAAAGTTAATCACAAATGTTTCCCAATTTCATCACTTTTGCTCATTTTCGTTAATTGGCTGTCAATTGGTAACGGCTAACCTGCTAGAAAAGGTTACAAAGGTTGGGAACCGGCTAAACTTGGCAACCGGCAAGGGAAAGAGGTAAGTATACAAACTCCTCTCATTTTTCCCTAATTTCTTCTCGTTCATGCCCTAATTTCTTCCCCAAAATCTTCTCCTTTCTCATTTCCAGCTCTAGCCCTAATTTCTCACCCAATTTCCCCCTATTTTCATTACAAAGCTTTATTGATACCTGAAATAGGGGGAGCTGGTGTTCTCATTCACAGTTTTGACCTGACTAATTTTCTTCACAACCTTCATTCCTTCCAATACTTTTCCAATCACCAACGTCGAAGCGAACAATTCCAATAAATCTTTGGTTACAATCACGAACTCCGTCCCATCAGGATCTTTTCCAACTTGTTCTTCATCGATTTCCAGCTTCCCTTTATGGGCAACTAACTTCATCTTTGGTGGTGGCTTTGTTGGATCCCTCATAACAATACGAACACTTCCAATCACATTCTTTGTCCCTGAACTCTTTTCATTCTGTTCAACAATGAGGTTGTCAGCTTCCAAATTGGTTCATGTTAATTTGCTTTGCAAGTTCAACATCAACTCCGTATGATCTAACCCCACCGTGTTGCACATAATTCGGTGTAATATTAATGAAGTCTTTTCTCCTGTAACTGATACATGTTGCACCACACTAACTAGACCACTGAACGTGGCAACCCCAGCAGGAGCACTGTCAGTATTTAGCTCAATAAAAATTCTTCCAATAGGCTCCTCATTAATCAAAATATCAATAAATGCTTGCTTTGTGGGAACCTTTTCTATAGTAGTAGCGATATTAGTTTCCTTTGAGATCTCTTTTCGTTCCACAATTTCGTTGGTAGTCTCACGTTCCCCATCCGTAGTAGCAATAGTAGTTTCCATTGGGATCTCTTTTTGTTCCACAGTTTGATCTGTTATCTCCCTATTTGTAGTAGTAGTTATTTGTGTTGGGATGTTATCTGTAGTCAAAGGAGTTTCTTCTTCTACAAATGCCTTAGACAGATGAAATGGGTGTAGAGCCTGAGAGCCCAAGAGTAGGAACAATGATGATTTGGTGGAGATTGCAAGGCCTCGTCATGATATTTTGAAGCATTGCTTGAGGATGGGAGGAGATGGAGATGGAGAACTACGTATGTTTTGGATTAGGGGTAGGAGATTGTATTTGTGGTGTTTGAACAACTTTTGGGTCCTACAACATCTTAATTTGTTTTGGTGGAGACCGGAGAGTTGAGCTGTTGTTTGATTGAGTTGGAGTATATAGAGGGTGTTATAAATTTTGTGGACGAGAACTCGTAGCCAATCTATAGTGATTAGGATAGGAATGTCAATTACTCACCATCAACAATGGAGGGATTGTTTTTTAGGGTTTGGGTTCGAATGAGAAGAGGAATTCGTGTGGAGAAGAAATTGGGGAAGAACATTGGTTGGAAATGAGGAACAATGGGGATTTTGAGGGTACGTTAGGGTTCGAAGGAGAAGAGGAATTCATGTGGGGAAGAAATTGGGGAAGAACATTGGCGGGAAATGAGAATGACACTTATTTATGTCACATGTTGCCAAGTTGGAGCTAGTTCCCAACCTTTGATAACCTGTTCTAGTAGGTTAGCCGTTAATAGTTGACAGTCAAGTGAAATTGAGAAACGTTTGTGATTAACTTTGATGATGCAGGAAATGGGGGTACCAAAAGTGAAATTGACCTTTAGTTGGGGTACCAAAAGTGAAATTATCCCTACACATTAATGTCAAAGTAAGTATATTATCTTTGATTATTTTATTTCCTAATATGAATATATAACTTTTTAAAAATAAATAGAAAATGTATTATTAATCGCTTATCTCATCGATATTATGCATATTTATATTTTCAAGTAGGTCACTTAATTTGAAAATGAGATTTCAATTTTGTTTTAAGTTGGTATAAAATTATATATGAATGAAATTTCTTTAATTATTATATTTTGAAAGCTTTAATTCTATTTATCCTCCTCTAGGAGTACGATAATACATTATTAAAAAAGGGGGATATTTTCACTACAATTTTACTTATCAATACTTTACTATTTATTGCATCAATAAAACACATGTTTGGACAAAATTACCCCTTAACTATTTGCCTTTGTTAAGTTATCTAACAATGTTACCTACATAATTTTCTAAGTAAAAAAATATCATAATTATTTATTTATTTTATTTTTCACTACTACAAAAATGACATTTAGTGATGGAATTTTCCGTAAGCTAAAGGCAATATTCCGTCCTAATGGCTCCCAGCGAAATTTTTCCGGTAAATGGCTCGTCGTGATGTGAAGCTGACCGAATTCCCGTCGGCTAAAGGCTTTTAAAAATTAATTAAAATTGAATTTATTGACGGAAAATTTCGTCGCTAAAGGCGGAAAAATTAATTACAATTGAATTTGACGGAAAATTCCATCGCTAAAGGCGTTTAAAATTTAATTAAATTGAATTTCAGCGAGGAAAATTCAAATCGCTAAAGGCTTTAAAAATTAACTAATTGAATTTCAGCGACGAAATTTCCGTCGCTAAAGGCGTTTAAAATTAATTAAATTGAATTTTAACGACGGAAAATAAAATCCGGCCGCTAAAGGTGTTTAAAAATTAATTAAAATTGAATTTCACGACGATTTGAAAATTCCGTCGCTAAAGGCGTTTAAAATTAATTAAATTTGAATTTCAGCAAAAATCACAACTTCAGTCGCTAAAGGCTTTTAAAAATTAATTAAAATTTAATTTCAGCAACGGAATTTTCCGTTGCTAATAATTTAAAAAAAATTAATAAAAACCCAAAAATACTATTGTTATACATTTTTGTACCTGATAATATAACAATTAATACAAAACTGAAGATACAAATACAAAATTGAAGATACAAAATAAACAATAATATAAAACTAATTTAAAAACATCAAATTGTAAATGTTATTACAACAATCCATGTAAATTATATATAACAATTAATACCAAAAACTTGTTTCTAGAGTTAACTTGGAAATTTAAACTTATACCAATCCATGTAAACCATATCTAATAAAAAAAAACCTAAAAATAAAATTAAAAAAATCCTACGACATGAGGATCAAGAAAAACTTCATCTTCACTCGGCAATCGCCTAGAAAACTCGGGTCAAGTAAAATTACTATTTTGATTAAAAATCAACAAGAAAAAGTAAGTCATTGTTTTCGTATGATCAAACAAGAAGCTTTAGAAGCTTACCATAGGAATACATTTATGGCATAATCATCACTTCTTTGCTTTTTTTGCTGGATGAACCTAAACATGTACCAGTTATCCAAAATCAATTAGTTAATAATAATAACAAAAAGGGTCCAACCCTATTTCCCCCACCCCCAATATGAGTATTAAACCAGAGGAATGGAAAGAGAAGAAATGGAATGAATGTTGCTTGAAAGTAAGCACGTTCGGTTTCAAAGTCCCCCAACGTATATACAATTATGTTGTTCGGTTACAAAGTCAAGTAAACTAAAACCATGAATTTCATAGCATCAACATGGCTACCCATCTAACAAGCGTACATAAACCGATGTTTAAGCATTAATACACTAAATTTATACTAACACCCCTTTAATTCTTACTATTTACACTAACACCCCTCAACGTACATACAATTATCTTTTTTGGTTTCAAAGTCAATTAAACTACAACCATGGATTTCATAGCATCAACATGACTACCTTGCTAACAAACGTACATAAATCGATGTTTAAGCATTAATACACTAAATTTACACTAACACCCCTTTATTTCATACCATTTACACTAACACCCCTCAACGTACATACAGTTTTTTTTTGTTTCAAAATCAATTAAACTACAACCATGGATTTCATAGCATCAACATGGCTAACTAGCTAACAAACGTACATAAATTGAAGTTTAAGCATTAATACATTAAATTTACACTAACACCCCCTTTATTTCTTACCATTTACACTAACACCCCTCAACATGCATACAGTTTTTTTTTTTTGGTTTCAAAATCAATTAAATTACAACCATGGATTTCATAGCATCAACATGGCTAACCAGCTAACAAACGCACATAAATTGAAGTTTAAGCATTAATACACTAAATTTACACTAACGCCCCTTTATTTCTTACCATTTACACTAACACCCCTCAACGTACATATAGTTTTTTTGGGGGGGGTTAGGGTTAGGGTTAGGGTTAGGGTTAGGTTTAAGGTTAGGTTTAGGTTGGAGTAGTTTAATGTTAGGTTTAGTGTTATGGTTTAGGTTGGGGTTTAGGGTTGGGGTTAGGGTTGGGTGTGGGGTTCAAAGGTGGGGGTGGGGGGGTGGGGGGTGGGGGTGGGGTGAGGGTTAAGGTTAGTGTTATGTTTTAGGTTTAATGTCATAGGGGTGGGGTTAGGGTTGGTGGTGGGGGTTAGGGTTAGGGTTAGGTTTAAGGTTAGGTTTAGGTTTAGTGTTATGGTTTAGGTTTAGGGTTTAGGGTTGGGGTTGGGGGTTAGGGTTAGGGTTAGGTTTAGGTTTAGTGTTATGGTTTAGGTTTAGGGTTTAGGGTTGGGGTTGGGGTTGGGGTTGGGGTTGGGGTGGGGTGGGGTTAGGGTGGGGTTGGGGTTGGGGTTGGCGGTGGGGGTGGTGAGGTGGGGGTTGGGTGGGGTTAGGGGTTGGGGTGGGGGTTAAGGTTAAAAGTGTTATGCTTTAGGTTTATTGTCATGGGGGTGGGGTTGGGGTTTGGGGTGGGGTTAGGGTTAGGGTTAGGGTTAGGTTTAGGTTTAGTGTTATGGTATAGGTTTAGGGTTTAGGGTTGGGGTTGGGGTCAGCGGGGTTGGGTCAGTTGGGGGTTGGGGATGGGTTAGGATGGATGGGGTTGGGGTGGGGTTGGGGATGGGGTGGGGGGTGGGGTTGGTCAGTAGGTTTAGGTTTAGGTTTAGTGTTATGGTTTAGGTTTAAGGTTAATGTTATGGTTTAGGTTTAGATTTAAGGTTAATGTTATGGTTTAAGTATAAGTCGCTAATGTTCTCACAGTATTCTGAAACACTTTCTAAAGCCAGGATCATATTTACTTCTAAAAGCAATAAGTTTTTCACCAAACAACACTAACATGTACAGTGAGGAATTTTAAGAATACTAAAAATGACTTAGAAACCTAAGCCAAGTGTGAACGAAAGGAGAAGAACAGATGACCCTCATTGGTTCATTGGAAGGCAATCGCTGCAGAACTACAAAAGTGTGGGCGTAAGATGGACATAAACATTATTCATCCGATAAGTGAAAGCCAAATTCTATCGAGTAACTTTTCATTCCTCGATATCCGACAGTCGCTTAAGGTAAACACGTGGATTGAACACTTCCATCTCCACTAGAAATACCAATTAGGGAAGGAAAGGAGGAGAATAATGAATTGTAAATTCAAAATTGCCATTGGCTAATAGCATGATGCAGAACAAAAAGATAGCAACATGAAATCTTTTGCCTCACGATCAACAATTTACGCCTTAAATTTAGAAACATGACCTTTTTGGTACACATTTAAAATAGATTGTATACTTTTTTTCCAAGGAACGGAGTGAGTGGGATCTCTAGAATCAATGGTTTATATTGATATATGCATGTTTTGATTGCATTAGTGCCTACAAGTGAAAGGAGAATGAATTTTCTTAGTAGAGAATGCGCAGTTTCTTGTTAGAAGAATGAAGCCATGTAAATGGTTGATGATCAAGTAAAAGTAATGCTCATCAATACAAATAAACCAATCAATCTCTCTATCCCTCTCTATCACAACATCAGATAAAGAAAAATTCTAATGTATAGAAAGTAGAAGAATCCATTAACAAACATGATGCAACTTTCAGTCAGAAGAGAGGCAGAACTCGATGTATGAAAGTAGAAGAATCCAAGGATAAAAAAAGGGCATGTGCGCTTGATTATAAGCGTGATATCATTTAGCATTTCTTTCTTTAGCGGTGTTAATTTTAAAAAAATTAACAGCAAAAGTTTAAATTATTAATATAATGAAGTCATAATTAAAAATACAGGGTAGCCATACACAGGGAACAAGTTAATCATTTTTCAAGACATACCCCGGGAAGGAAATGGAGTACTATAGGACCAGATGGAGTTCCTAACGAGTATTGGATGTGCCTCAGGATATGTCAGGCATCCTCCTCACAAAAGTTTTAAGCACAATTACGTACGACCTCTTCACCTCAGAGGGTAGAGTGACAAGGATAGAAATGAAACACTGAAACATGTGAACACGGCATATACAGTGATCGTCAACTCGCAGAAAACTTGGAACTTCTCCAAAAACGGAGAAGGTGACATGTACTGGTATTTATAACAGTGAGTAGGCCATATAAATGAAGATACATTATAGTTAACCAAATAGATGCTTCATATTTATATTTTACATAGATTCACAAAAAGTCAAGTTAAAACTCCATTATAATGAGGTTATATGGTTCCTTGGATTGAAACCATCAACAAATCAAATCTACACCATACAAAAGGAATAATAAGTATACATTACTCGTACAATCTTGAAAATAGTAGACAGGGAGTGAACAAAACTTTCGATGACGGGCTTCTTAATTTCTGTGCCGGCAAGAGATGAGCCTCCACGACTCAAAAACGTAAATTGTAGTTAAAATAGTTGTAGGAAATAACTACATGAAAAATTATCCAGTGTCAGTAACTTCAACAAAGAATTAGATGCTATGATTACTATAGTTGAAACATAAACATATTTACATAAATAAATTAATATATACATATATATAAGTTACACATAATGATATGAACACACCATCACACAGCACTCATGCATATCTTTCTTTATTCCGAAAATAACACTAGCCCGTCTATAAACCAGAACTTGTGGTTCGCATAACATGCTCATGAGCCAAAAAGTTTCAAATGGAGTCAATCCTACACACCTCCTCGAAACCTAAGTTCGAGCTCAGGAAAATCTTAACCAAGCCCAGCTCAAGCATACCAATCTCGGCTCGATTACAGCCTTACACATGAACTAATAAATTTGGCAACCAAATCAAAATTAATGAGTGAAAAACACATGTCCGTTTGAATGCGAGTCACTCAACTTAACTTAACATCACCTCTATAAAAGGTACAAACAAATTTCTTATGGATTCTAAATTTCTTATCAATAATCAAATTAAAAATAAAAACCGAAAAAAAAATGTTTAACAAAGTATAACCAGTGTATACTTTTCAATAATTTCAGCAAATAACAGACAATTAAATTCCCAAATTCTTTAATTAAACTGGCAGAAATAGAAATATCTTACATGAATTTTGAGAAAAGGAGGCACCAATTCAAGCCCTAGTTTCGCTTGGAAACAGCCCAATCAGAGATTGGATGGGGTGTCGGTGGTGAATTTAACTTGTGGGAGGCGACTGCGGTGATGCTTGTTGGATTTGAAGGCCGAGAAGTGGCGACATGGTGGCTGGATGTGTTGATTCAGTAGATCGCCAGTGAAGGAAGCCGACGATTGAGATTGGGGCTGGGACTGGAAAATTGAGGAGGAGATGAAGGGGTTCGCTGGATTTGAAGGTTAGGGTCGCTGGCGAGGCGAGGAGGAAAATTGAGATGGGGACGAAGGCGGCGTGAATGAAGATTTGGTGATGGCGATGGCGAAACGGGATATGAAGAACGGTAGGGAGAATAGCGGAAGGAAGCAGTGAGAGAGGAGATGGCGGACGATGGCTTAGAAGGAGAATCAAGGGTCTTGTAGATGAATGGCGTCGAGAGATGAAGGACAATGAGAGAATGAGAGAGGAGATGGGTAAGGGGGTTGGGCGTGAAAGAGAGAGATGATTCAATATATTGGGTGAAAACCTGAGGGCGGGAGAGGAGAGCGGGAGAATGAAATATTGGGGAAAACTTGTTTTACTTTAATTTATTTTATTATGTAGATAAAATAATTTTATTTGAATATTTTCTAAATTTATACTTTCAATTTATAGTCTTTATTTTGCTTGAATTTAATTTAATAAAAAGTGTGGCGCGTTTTACACGCACGTGTAAAACTAGTTAAATATTATTATATTTTATAATATAATATTATAAATATAATATTAAATTTAAATAGTGATACATAAATTAAAATTAAATACAAATGAAAATATAACTTCATTGAAGGACCAGAGCAAATTAAATTACATAACTTACATTACGTTACGTTACGTTATGCTACGTTACATTATGTTACGTTAAGTAATTAAATTGATATTTGCATTCCTTTCAAATGGTTGTATCCTTTGGATTTCCAACATGTCACCAAAATGACTGCTAATGAAAGAAAAGGAAATGAACACTTTATTATTAACACCCGTAAGCCCGTAAAACTTATGTGAATGTGCCTCCACTTGAATTCACAATGTAGTACTTCTTGGGGAAGAAAGTTGTTAATGACAAAGAACCTTTGGTGGACCGAAGTGAACAAACC
>JABEVN020000474.1:0-31185 GCA_013146195.2 Codonopsis lanceolata | reverse complement strand
GGACCCCAATGCGAGATCGAATCGTGCCGTCCAAATAATCAATAACACAAGCATGCACAAGTAGGATTATAAAATTCATGTGGCGCAACATCGCATACGAATAACAACTTCGGCTACACTTGGCCGGGAAAAACAACTTAAAATAAACAAGTCATCGGCGGCGTTACAGTAGGAACAACAACTACTCCTACAATTTTAACACATGCTTATAAAACCTCAACGGCCACAACATGCGGAGACAACAACAACAATAATAATTAAACGAGCTTTAGCGGAAGAAAGCATGTAGCGAACCATTAACATATAAGCAGGCTCGACATATAAGTCGGCATACAAAAGATTACAAGTGTTAAACCATTAAGTTAACTACAACAACAAAATTCCCAAGTCAAGTCTAATTTGACTTGCTTCCCAACGTCCTTTCCAAAATAAAAGACTAACTACCAAAAGTCCCAAAAGAGCAACCTTGAGCTCACAAGCGACCAAGCGTGAAATAGCGAGTCTAACGTGGACCGTCTCCTCGGCTCGGATCTAAGGAAACAAAACAAACAAATAGGGTAAGTCGAAAGACTTAGTAAGTTACTAAAATGCATGTTCATGTTATAGCATGACATTTATCACAGTTATAGTACATAATCATCATATGGCACTTAGCACATTGTTCACGTAAGTGCGTAAAATAAATCATACAAGTAGGATATGATATAGTCACGCCGCCGTAGCTCTGCAATACACTTTACATTCTTGGTTCGTGCCATCGATGTTTGTGATTCATCGACTCATCAGAGAACCTACTCGATTTCATAGCAAGCCAATGCGGCGTATTGTTATTACGGCAAAGGGGCTACTTCCCCATTGCGGCCCATGGAGGTGTGTGTGAGGTCCAGTGCGGCGATCCATAGCGAGCACGAATCCCATAATTCGTGAAGGCGTGCATCGTCCCACCACGACTTAATAAACAAACCAAATAATGCCAGTTGGACTCAATGTGATGCACAAGTAGATATTTACTTGACTTAAACCAATTAAGGATCGAATTCGACAAGAGCGAACTCGACCAACCAAGTAGGGTATTAATCTCTACCATAAAAACATGTCAAGGCAATTAATTGCTCAAAACCAATCTTTCATAACAACTTGTTGTAAACAATTAAACCAAGCTCATATTTGAGTAAACCAAATCAAGCGGTGTCCAAACTTCGTAGGGATTGAAATTAGAGTTCAACATGTTCAAATCTTCCCTAGAGTCGACTCCGTTGAGTCTTTTCTCTAAATTCCCAATTTTGGAGAAATTGAAGCTATGTGCTTCATAACCCAACCTAGGTCATTTCTAAGTTCAACAAGGTTGTAAATTCACCAAGGCATTGCAATGTGATTCATATACATCATAGAGTTCAACTTTGAGGATAGAACACATAACAACTTAACAACATACAATGTAGGCTCAAATTAGGGCATTCACATATTGCACTTATTCAAGCAACATATATAATACATGTTTCTAACATGTTCAAAACCTTAAATAGACAAGATGAAAGAGTTTATAAACTTCCATAGGCAAGAAATCATCCTATACATGCTCTAGCAAGTTCATACTTTCAAAATACAAGTAGAAGGCATAGGAAGCAATTATGTGTCCTCATTGACCTCATACATCAAAAGCTTTGTTTCCTTAGGGTCAATGAGAACTAAAGAGAAGAAGAAGAAGAGTAACTTACTTGTGTTCTACACCAAAGAAAGCAAAAGAAAACTAATCGGTTGAAAATGATCTTCTCTTCGAGCTCTACACTTTTGATGAAGGTGGCTTGAGCAAATGGAGAAGGGATGAGGGAAGACCAAGAGGAAATCTTCAAGAAGCCATGGAAGAACTCTCAAGAACTCTCTCTCACGTTTTTGGAAAAGCTTTGAGAAATGAGGAGTCTAATGGCTGATTTGTGGCTTATAGAAGTCAAATGTTGAGTGGGACAAGTGTCAAGACCTTGTGGTCTCTTAAATCAGATTTTGTGGCTTAATTGATCACTAATGCTCTCTTAATCCACTCTAAAAACATGTTACTAATGTTAGGACATAATCAAGGAGGGTTAGGGAGGTTTAGGAAAGGTTTAGATAGGGGGTTTGGGTGTAAAAGTCGTTCAACATCAAAACAGGGGAAAAATCCGTAAGTGTGTATCGATGTTGAGGCGGGCGCCTCAACATCCTCGGCGGGCGCCTCAACTTCGAGCCCATCTCGATTCGTTCATTTTGTAATTGCTCCCAGAACTTGAGGCGGGCGCCTCACAAGATGCCAGGCGGGCGCCTGGGCTTCTGGACCTTCTTTATGTCCTCAAAACTTGGTCTAAACATGTCCTAAATGGTCCCAACTTATGGGCAACCATTCTAAGGTCTAACCCAACTCAAAACAAGTCGGAAACGCACCCGAACAACAACCGGAACAAGGTAGAACAAGGCTCGAATCATGCGACGAATGGTTAACGAATCAAACACCAAACAAACTAGGATAACTTGGACATGAAAAAAGCATGTTTCAACATGGTTATGACCTGAATACAAAGCCAAGAACTCAACGAACACTTCGCCTGACGAAATAGAAGCAATACGAGCAACGAGGGAAAATCGCTAAGGCCAAAACAAGCAATCGAACCGGCGATTCAACAAACAAGCATACATGATTCTAAACATGTTAAGAGCTTCATGAATGACTTATGAATGTTTCTAAATCATATATAGACTAAGTAAACATGCTCACAATCAACAAGAAAACATGAAGACAAGCATACAATGCACATGCAAGAATACGGGGTGTTACACTCTCCCCTCCTTTAGGAATTTAGTCCCTAAATTCTTACCAAGTTCATCAAACAAATGTGGATGCTTCTCGCGCATCTCCGCTTCCGTTTCCCAAGTCGCTTCTTCAATGTTGTGGTTTCTCCAAAGAACTTTAACTAAGGGAATTCTTTTGGTTCGTAGCACTTGCTCTTTGGTATCCAAAATCTTCACGGGCTTTTCAACATAAGACATATCCGGCTCAAATGTTATCTCCTCATACTCAAGTACATGGGACTCATCTTTCAAATACTTTCGCAACATGGAAACATGGAAGACATTATGAGTCTCTGAAAGTGAAGGTGGCAATGCAATTCGATACGCTAAGGACCCAACTCTCTCAAGAACCTCGAATGGGCCAATGTACCTCGGTGTAAGCTTCCCTTTCTTGCCGAATCTCTTCGTACCTCTCCTCGGTGTCACCTTCAAGAACACGTAGTCTCCCACTTGGAACTCAAGATCCCGTCTTCGATTGTCCGCGTAACTCTTTTGTCGACTTTGAGCGGTGCGCAATCGATCTCTAATCAACTTCACGCTCTCAGCCATTTGTTGCACTAACTTCGGAACCCCAAAGTTTCGCCTCTCCAACTTCGTCCCAACAAATTGGTGATCTACACTTACGCCCATACAATGCTTCATACGGCGCCATCTTGATACTCGTGATAGCTGTTATTATCAAACTTCGGCTAAAGGTAAGTGAGAATCGGCTTCCCTTGAAATCCACGGCACAAGCTCGCAGCATATCCTCCAAAATCTGAATCAATCGCTCGGACTGACCATCCGTTTGTGGATGAAAAGCTGTACTGAAGTCTAATCTGGTCCCCAAAGCTTCCTGCAACGACTTCCAAAATCTAGATGTGAACCTCGGATCTCTATCAGACACAATACTCACAGGTACGCCATGAAGTCTCACGATCTCTGAATACAAAGGCGCCAAGCGAGTCAATGAATAAGTGATCGCGATCGAATAAAGTGTGCGACTTAGTCAATCATCAACTATAACCCAAAGCATTAAATCCTCTCGCGTGCGCGGTAACCCTGTCACAAAATCCATAGTAATAAACTCCCATTTCCATTCAGGAATCTCAAGTGGTTGTAGAAATCCCGCAGGCCTCTGATGTTCAGCCTTAACCTGCTGACAAGTCAAACACTTTGACACATACTCCGCAATTTCCCTCTTCATGCCTTTCCACCAAAATTGTCTTTTCAAATCCAAATACATCTTCGTGCTCCCCGGGTGAATGGTATACTTTGTTTTATGAGCCTCATCAAGAACCAACCTCTTCAATTCAATATTAGAAGGAACACAAATTCTACCTCGAAATGTCAAAGTACCCTCACTATTAATCACAAAATCAGGCGATACATTTTCAGCCAACCCATCAATAATTTTCTTCAACTCCGGATCATTCCCTTGCGCTTCTCTAATTTTCCCAAATAAAGCGGCGTAGCACGAACATTTCGAAAATCACACCTCTATCATAAACACTAGGACCCCAATCTCGCAAATCCTCCAACATCTTCCATTCTCTAACCATCATACAAGACATGTGAACTTTCCTACTCAAGGCATCCGCTACTACATTTGCCTTCCCCGGATGATATAAAATAGTGCAATCATGATCCTTTAATTTTTCCATCCATCTTCTTTGCCTCATGTTCAACTCCTTTTGAGAAAACAAATACTTCAAACTTTTATGATCGGTGAAAATCTCAAACTTAGCCCCATACAAGTAGTGTTTCCATTTATGCAACGCGAAAATAATCGCAGCCAACTCCAAATCGTGTGTCGGATAATTCTGTTCATGAATAGACAACTTCCTCGACGCATAGGCGATAACTCTTCCATTTTGCATCAAAACACAACCCAAACCTTCCTTAGAAGCATCGCTATAGATCACAAAATTATCTCCTCCACTAGGCAAAGCCAAAATAGGTGCCGACGTCAACCGCTTCTTAAGCTCTTGGAAACTAGCTTCACATTTCTCGCTCCAAACAAATGGCACATTCTTTTGTGTCAATCTAGTCATAGGAGTCACAATCCGAGAAAAACCCTCAATAAATCTCCGGTAATAACCCGCTAGACCCAAGAAACTCCGAACCTCGGTAACTGAACTAGGTCTCTTCCAATTCATCACCGCTTCAACCTTAGAAGGATCAACGGCTATCCCGGCGCTAGAAACTATATGCCCCAAGAAAGATACTTCCTCAAGCCAAAAGGCACATTTACTAAACTTCGCATAAAATTTGTTTCTCCAGAAGAATAGACAAGACAATCCTCAAGTGTTTCTCATGCTCCTCAGAGATTTCGAATACACTAGGATATCATCAATAAAGACTACCACGAAACAATCAAGATAGCTATGAAAGACACGGTTCATCAAATCCATAAACACCGCTGGTGCATTCGTCAACCCAAACGGCATCACTACAAATTCAAAGTGCCCATATCTAGTGCGAAAAGCCGTCTTTGGAATGTCTTCCTCTCTAACCTTCAATTGGTAGTAACCCCATCTCAAATCAAGCTTAGAATACACAATAGACCCTTGCAATTGGTCAAAGAGGTCATCAATGTGGGGTAGTGGATATTTATTCTTAATGGTCACCTTATTCAATTCCGATAATCTATGCATAACCGCAAACTCCCATCTTTCTTCCTCACAAACAAGACCGGTGCGCCCCAAGGCGACACACTCGGTTTAATAAAGCCAATCTCTAGGAGTTCTTGCAACTGAGTTTTCAACTCCCTAAGCTCCGCGGGCGCCATCCTATACGGTGCCTTAGAAATTGGTGAAGTCCCCGGAATAAGCTCAATACAAAATTCTAGCTCTCTATCGGGTGGCATAGCATGGTCGGTAGAAAATACATCGGGAAACTCACATACTACCGGAACCTCTTCTAATTTAGGCGAAGACTTCTTCTTATCAACAACGCATGCAAGATAACCCGTACACCCTTGAGACAATAATTTTCTAGCCCTTAGAGCAGAAATAAAATGCAAATCACTCGATGCATGATCACCCACAAATGTAAATTCAGGCACACCCGGCATATAAAAAGTAACCCGCTTTCTATGGCAGTCAACTATAGCATGATAAGCACATAACCAGTCCATGCCAAGAATCACATCAAAATCACGTATAGGTAGAACTACCAAGTCCGCATGCAAAGTGTGGTCACCCACCAATACATCACAAGATTTAAACACTTCAGATGCGAGCATAAATTCCCCGAGCGGGGTAGACACTTCAAGCAAATATGGCAAAGGTTGAGGCAGTACACATAAATTCTCAATAAAGTGCGAAGCAACATAAGAATGCGAAGACCCTGGATCTATGAGAACTCGAGCCTTATGATCAAATATAGAAAGAGTACCTCCTATCACGGCCGTAGACCCCTGAACCTCGCGCTGATCAAGCGCAAACACACGGCCCTGCACCTTTGGTTTACCATCCCCATCTCTCTTAGCCCCAGACTGCTGCCCGGCGCCACTCGACTGATTGGCCTTAAGCTTTGGACAATCTTTCCTCAAGTGAGTTCCATCACCACAATAGTAACACTTCCCAGTCTTTCCCCAACACCTATCAGCTGTGTGCCCAGACTTCTGACAGAACGAACAAATCATAGTCTCATTACGCGACCCTTGCTGCCCTTGAGATGAAGAAGTATTGTTGCCCTGCTTCCCTGACTGTGGCCTACCTTGGCCTCCACCTCTCCTTTCACGGTTTCCTTGATATCCCCTTCTATTACCCGAATTATTTCCCTGATTGGTGCTCTGAGTAGATTGTCGTGCACTACTAGAATTATTCTTGACCCGGTGCTCCTCAATATCTTGCTCCACCTCATACGCTCGATCAACTGCACTCCGATAATCGGTGAGCTTAAGCGCTAGAATTTGTTTCCTAAACTCAGTCCTCAATCCTTTAACAAACTTATGTGCTCTCCGTGCTTCCGTAGGAATCAGATACGTACAATAGCGGCTCTATTCAATGAACTTCGCGGAATACTCCGCCACGGTCATGCTACCCTGCTCAAGATCATAGAATTCCTTCTCCCTTTTGTTGCGCACTACATCCGGCACATATTCGTTCTTAAACTCTCTTTGGAAATTGGCCCAAGTAATGGGAACTTGCTGAATCTCCCAGCTTTCCTTCAACACAGTCCACCAATGTTCGGCGGCTCCCTTAAACTTAAACGTTGCTAGCATGACCCTTTCTTCATCGGTACACCCCAACATGGATAATACCTTGATCATTTCCTCCATCCATAACTCGGCCTCCCTCGGTTTCGGTTCCCCAAGAAACGCACTAGGCTTTAACTTAAGAAATCTCTCTAGGAGAGTGGTGTCATTCCTTGGTCTTGGTGGTGGAGGTGGTGGTGGTGCTGCTCCCCCTTGACCTCCCGGCTGCCCGAAAAGCCATGTCTGCGATGTAATTCAGCCATATCCGGAACTACCGGATTCTCTGGCGGCGGTACCTCCGCTTCAGGTTCAACCGGACCTCTCCTGGGATTATCCATCGGACTCCTACAAGAATTCACTCGACGTTAGAATCAACACACAATTAACCAACCCACCTAGGCCATGGAACCTATCCTGGCCGACAGCTAACCTATAGCTCTGATACCAACTGTGACAGCCCGACCCGGACCCCAATGCGAGATCCAAAGTCGTGCCGTCCAAATAAACAATAACACAAGCATGCACAAGTAGGATTATAAAATTCATGTGGCGCAACATCGCATACGAATAACAACTCGGCTACACTTGGCCGGAAAAACAACTTAAAATAAACAAGTCATCGGCGACGTTACAGCCGGAACCCAACAACTACTCCTACAATTATAACACATGCTTATAAAACCTCAACGGCCACAACATGCCGGAGACAACAACAACAATAATAATTAAAAGAGCTTTAGCGGAAGAAGCTGTAGTGAACCATTAACATATGAACAGGCTCGACATATAAGTCGGCATACAAAAGATTACAAGTGTTAAACCATTAAGTTAACTACAACAACAAAAACCCCAAGTCAAGTCTATTTGACTTGCTTCCCAACGTCCTTGCCAAAATAAAAGACTAATTAACAAAAGTCCCAAAAGAGCAACCTTGAGCTCACAAACGACCAAACGCAAGTATGGCGAGTCTAGCGCGAACCGTCTCCTCGGCTCGGATCTAAGGAAAACAAAACAAACAAATAGGGTAAGTCGAAAGACTTAGTAAGTTACTAAAAATGCATGTTCATGTTATAGCATGACATTTATCACAGTTATAGTACATAATCATCATATGGCACTTAACACATTGTTCACGTAAGTGCGTAAAGTAAATCATACAAGTAGGATATGATATAGTCACGGCCGCTTCGTAGCTCCTGCAATACATTCTGTTACTGGTTCGTGCCATCGATGTTATGTGAATTCATCGACTCATACCGAGAACCTACTCGATTTCATTAGCAAGCCAATGCGGCACGTATTGTTACAGCAAAGGGACTACTTCCCCACTGCGGCCCACAATGGAGGTGTGTGTGAGGTCCCGGGTGCGGCGATCCATAGCGAGCACGAATCCCACAATTCGTGACGGCGATGCATCGTCCCACCCTGACTTGATAAACAAACCAAATAATGCAAGCTGGACTCAATGTGATGCACAAGTAGATATTTACTTGACTTAAACCAATTAAGGATCGAATTCGACAAGAGCGAACTCGACCAACCAAGTAGGGTATTAATCTCTACCATAAAACATGTCAAGGCAATTAATTGCTCAAAACCAATCTTTCATAACAACTTGTTGTAAACAACTAAACCAAGCTCATATTTGAGTAAACCAAATCAAACGGTGTCCAAACTTCGTAGGGATTGAAATTAGAGTTCAACATGTTCAAATCTTCCCTAGAGTCGACTCCGTTGAGTCTTTTCTCTAAATTCCCAATTTTGGAGAAATTGAAGCTATGTGCTTCATAACCCAACCTAGGTCGTTTCTAGGTTCAACAAGGTTGTAAATTCACCAAGGCATTGCAATGTGATTCATATACATCATAGAGTTCAACTTTGAGAATAGAACACATAACAACTTAACAACATACAATGTAGGCTCAAATTAGGGCATTCATATATAGCACTTATTCAAGCAACATGTATAATACATGATTCTAACATGTTCAAAACCTTAAATAGACAAGATGAAAGAGTTTTATAACTTCCATAGGCAAGAAATCATCCTATACATGCTCCTAGCAAGTTCATACTTTCAAAATACAAGTAGAAGGCATAGGAAGCAATTATGTGTCCTCATTGACCTCATACATCAAAAGCTTTGTTTCCTTAGGGTCAATGAGAACTAAAGAGAAGAAGAAGAAGAGTAACTTACTTGTGTTCTATAGCAAAGAAAGTAAAGGAGAAAACCGTTCGGTTGAAAATGATCTATTCTTCAAGCTCTACACTTTTGATGAAGGTGGCTTGAGCAATGGAAGAAGGGATGAGGGAAGACCAAGAGGAAATCTTCAAGAAGCCATGGAAGAACTCTCAAGAACTCTCTCTCGCGTTTTTGGAAAAGCTTTCAGTAAATGAGGAGTCTAATGGCTGATTTGTGGCTTATAAGAAGTCAAATGTTGAGTGGAACAAGTGTCAAGACCTTGTGGTCTCTTAGAATCAGATTTTTGTGGCTTAATTGGTCACTAATGCACTATTAATCCACTCTAAAAACATGTTACTAATGTTAGGACATAATCAAGAAGGGTTAGGGAGGTTTAGGAAAGGTTTAGATAGGGGGTTTGGGTATAAAAGTCGTTCAGCATCAAAACAGGGGAAAAATCCCGTAAGTGTGTATCTGATGTTGAGGCGGGCGCCTCAACATCCTCCAGGCTGACGCCTCAACTTCTGAGCCCTTCTCCAGATTTTGTTCATTTTGTAATTGCTCCCAGAACTTGAGGCGGGCGCCTCACAAGATGCCAGGCGGGCGCCTGGGCTTCTGGACCTTCTTTATGTCCTCAAAACTTGGTCTAAACATGTCCTAAATGGTCCCAACTTATGGGCAACCATTCTAAGGTCTAACCCAACCCGAAACAAGTCGGAAACGCACCCGAACAACAACCGGAACAAGGTAGAACAAGGCTCGAATCAAGCGACGAATGATTAACGAATCAAACACCAATCAAACTAGGATAACTTGGACATGAAAAAGGCGTGTTTCAACATGGTTATGACCTGAATACAAAGCCAAGAACTCAACGAACACTTCGCACGACGAAATAGAAGCAAAACGAGCAACGAGGGGAAAATCGCTAAGGCCAAAACAACGCAATCGAACCGACGATTCAACAAACAAGCGTACATGATTCTAAACATGTTAAGAGCTTCATGAATGACTTATGAATGTTTCTAAACCATATATAGACTAAGTAAACATGCTCACAATCAACAAGAAAACATGAAGGCAAGCACACAATGCACATGTAAGAATACAGGGTGTTACACATGATAAGATCAATACTTGTCTTGAGATCATTGTTTTAATATAATTTTGTCAAACTTAAATGTTCTTAGAGGATGAACAACAACCCCCACCAAATAAAACATCAAATCAAACACAACCCATTAAAAATCAATAAATTAATCCATTTGTTGCTCATTTGATTCAAAACCAAAAAAACTCTTCTAACAACAATTACACAAACTCCAATACTTTTAAATACTCCATCATATTTATCTTGAAAATCGGTTTGATGTCCAATTGAAACAAACTAAGTCTCTATTTATAGATAAAGATGTGTACTCGTTTTATATAAATGTTAAATAATAAAAACATTTTTTGAATTGCTAAAATGCAAAAAAAGAATAAAAATCAAAAAGTGGTTTTATGATTTGGTTTGATTTGTATCATATCTATAATACAATAGAGATCAGTGTGACACGGTTACAATTGACTTGTGATAAAAAGAGGTCAGGATTGACTGTTTTACGGTGATCCAACAGCCCTTATTTCCCTCAGGTCTCACATGTGCGAATGACGATTTACTGTTTTACGGGTTTACTGTTTTACGGTTTTACAGTTTTACAGTTTTATGTTATCGTAATTAACTTAATCAATTTATTTTTTTTCCGATCCATAATTTCGTATACAAATTAATTGAAATATTTGTTTTTTTTTCTTTTTAATTGTTATCGTAATCTTTTTGTCCGGCCCGTTTTTTCCGACCCACAATTTCTTATACAAATTAATCAATTTACTGTTTTACCAAGATTCTACGGCTATTGAATACAAAATTATTTTTCAACACCAATTTCCAAATAATGTCTCTCAATTTATTTAAAAGAATTTTCATTGTAGTTTTTTAAAAGTTGATGAATGTCAAATTTTTAAACGAAAAATTATGTGCGTGCATTCATTTCAATGTAATATTGATATATATGAAATATAAAGAATGTCTCTCTGTCACGTTTAATCTCACAATCTCAACCGTTTTTATTACGTTTTTTTTTCATCCCTATTTTATCACTGCGAAAATTATTGAGATATTACGGTTTACAAGACGGTTTACAATTATTATTTTATATTTAATATTATACAGTTAATTTTTTACGGTTTTACAGATATTTGCGAAAACTAGTTACTCTTTTACTCAGATATTACGATTTTACAGTTTTACAGTTTTATGGTTGGGAAAATTTGTATTTGTATTTATTTCATTTTAATTGTTATCGTAATTAACTTAATCAATTTAATTTTTTTTTCGACCCGTAATTTTGTATACAAATTAATTTTTTTTTAAAAAAACCGTAAGTTTTGTAAGTTGAAATGTTATTTTTTTTCTTTTTAATTGTTATCGTAATTAACTTAAGCAATTTAATTTTTTTCCGGCCCACAATTTCGTTTACAAATTATTAATTAATCCCTCCGTTCCGGTCAAAGAGACCCCGTTTGAAAGTCAATTATTTTAAGAAAATAATATTTTTAGTAGTTTATTTCTACAATATCTGCTTCATTTATTAATAAAATTTCAAACTGGCGCCGTGCCATCGGCACGGACAAGAGTACTAATATTAATACAAATCAAATCAAATCAAATCAAATAAGATATCCATTTTAAATGATTTGGTTGTTGTAAGTGATGATTTGGGTATAATCCTTTGTTAACCATGCTCTTAGTATTTATACAAAACATTTATCCTTATTTGAAAAGTTAATCAAATTCAGTGATCATATAAAAGTGTGTTTACATTCTATAGTGTGGATTTAACAATTGGTATCAAAGCTATACCAAAGGAGTAAATTATTTAGTTTGTGATTCTCATAACTGTTATAGGTTTGAGATCAATCCAAACAATCTGTATATGTTGTAACTCATACCAGTAATTAAGCGTAATAAGAACATTAGGAATCTCAAACTTTCAATTGCTGGTATTCATCGAGTACCAGCAATGGCCACTGCCGCAGCCTCAAAAGAAACAACATATTCCCATCCATACTCGTCGCACAATTTGAAACAGTAAGTCGAACTCTCTGTTGTCACTTCGTTCTCTATTTTTCTATTTGAAACCCTAAAATTGGTGTGCAATTTCTTGGATTTTGAAAATGATGAAAGTGGGTTGATGATGGTGGTTTTGAGAATCATGGATATGTACTTCTTTTTATTTATTTATTTACGTTTCTCTGCCATTTTTCATCGATCGGAAACATAAGTTATGATGCTCATCGTTGCTTTTGACTATGATGCGTGATGTCGCCTGTGAAGTTGGTGTCGTCAACGGGTGGGTTGGGATAAGATCCGGGTAAATAGATTTTACTTTGTTGTTTTAGATTTTGTTGAATTTCATGACTGGATGGAGGTTTCTATCTCAAATTTTTCCATTGGGCTTGCAAACCTGAGCTTTGATTTCAGAAGAATGCTAAGCAGAGAAAACTAGTTATAGAAGAAGTGATGCTACTGATACGAAGTTCTTCACATTTTTTGCTTTTCTATTTTCCAGTAGTGTTGGATGTTGTAACTCGATTGATTCCATAAGTAAACAGCACATTATTATAAAATGTGTTATGTTCATGATTATATATATATATATATATATATATATATATATATATATATATATATATATATTCATAGTGAATAAATATTCAGAGAAATACTGTTGCGATGACTAGTATGTGACTTGAATTTGTCCACGTGTACGACACCTTTCAAGGTAAGGGCATTTTTATCTTTTCAAAAAAATTTATCCAACTTAACTAACGGAAATTACTCCAGTAACCTTATTGGCTTTTTAGATCAAGTACAGTGATTTAATTGAGAAAAAAAATAGTAGAGTGAGCTTAACGAATAATTCATCAAACTAGGATGACTAAATTGTTATTTAAGTCTTTATAAGTCTAAAAACTCTGTAAATATGAAATTACAAAAAGAACTCAACTATTAAATAAAAATAAAAATGAAGTTGCTAGGAAAACACTTTAAGACAATTATTAACAACACGTGCAACTCACGTAAACGTAACTAGTTGTTCTAAAAAGTGTTAAATTGCTCCCTTAGTTTTTTGACAATTAGTTTTCCGTATTTAAAAGATGATTTTACAATGTTTTTACGCTCCCCTTGGTAAAAGAGAATTATGTATGTCATGATTTTACAATGTTTTTACGTTCCCCTTAGTAAAAGAGAATTATGTATGTCATGATTTTGCCCCAAATTGTTGCAAAAGTTAGATTGTAATTAAAGGCAAAACACACAATTAAGCTACCTAACTTTGCAACTTCTTATAATTCGGTCACTGAAACTTTGAAAATGTTATTTGGATCACAGAACTTTAGTTATGATACAAAAAAACCCATTTTTTGGATGGACGTTAGATTTAACCATTAAATTATGTCAAATATCTATTTTACCCTTCTAAATATAATTTTTTATGTGGTATTAAAAATTCAAAGGGGTCTGACTAAAAATAATTATAATTACATATGTCATTTGTATAAGTGATATTAAAAAAATAGCCCCAAATCAACACACATTCTAAATTAAACTAAACCCATTGAAGTAAAATGAAACCATTTATAATTCTAATGTGGAAACCCCATTAAAATTGAACACTCCAAGACTCTGAGTTTACTTAGCCTAACCCAAAATAATAAAATAAAAAAAAAACCAATTATCTCGTTCATAAATACTTATAACCAATCCATCTAATTCCCAATCAAATCAAAATAAATAGCAAGACATCACATTTCAAACCAAACTAGTAAAAAGTAAAGAGGGAAAGGCACAAAAATTTGCATACCTCCAAGTGACGAAGGTACTCCGTACTCGTATATATAGAAACATTTAGGGATCATTGCATTTTCTCATATAAATAAATCTTATTTCCCTCACAGCTATCTTCAAAGCTTTCTTGACTTTCTTTGCCCTAGATTTTTGCTTGCCCGGTGTTGCCGCCTCGGGAGCCAATTTCTGATTCTACTGCACATTTTGGTAGAGAGCATCCCCATTGCTATAGTAAGAAGAGGGGACATTGCAATGGGAAGAGATCTTCTTAATAGGCCATGTTGGAGAGAGGGTGGGTTAGCTTCTTAAATAGGAAGAAAAAAATTGGGGAAAAAGAATGGACCGGAAAGGGGGCGGTATGGTGCACCACACGCGTTGGGGATGGGCATGGGAAGGGGTTCGGTGTGTGCCCCAGGTCCGATTTGTCTGTTTTAAATTTGAATTTAATTTTTTAAAATTCAATTGTGGGGAGGGGCAATTTGATTTTTTTTTTGTTTGAGACTTGAGCCATGGCAGTGTACCATCTATGCAATTGACGTTTTTATGTAATGCAATAGGAAGACATTTTTTTTGTTTAAATTCAATTTACGTTTTTATGTAATTCTAACTATTGAATTGTTTTTACATAATTTTTAAAGTATTTATATTTTATGTAACTTTATCATTATGTATTTTTTTCAATTTTAATGTTTTATGTAATATTATATTTATGTTATTTTACGAGTTATGTATAATATGTGTTTTATAGATAATATATTAATTAAATTATAAATTATATAATTTATGAATAATTTATTATTTATAAATTAATTAATTTCTTTATTTATATGGAATATTTAAATATGAAATATATTAGATAAAGTTAAATATATTAATTTGTTTGAAAAGTATAAAAATAAGATTGAAGTGTAAAGTTAATGAATTGATAGTCTGACCCAGTTAAGAAGATGTGTAAGAAGATTATGAATGAGAAGATTTATTATTAAATGAAATAAGAAGAGAAAAATGTGTAGCTGACAATGGATTCATCTAAAAAGATAGAATAAGAAGTTGTGCATTGTGTTGCTCCATGAGCAACTCCATTGTTGCAATTTAGTCATCTTCTTATTAAGAAGAAAAAAATGAACATGGGAGCACACTTCTCAAGATTACAGTTAAGAGTGAGAGAAATTTCACTTCCTAAATAACAAGAAGACTTTTGGGGAGAGAGAGGGGCGACAACAGTCTGTGTGTGGGGGGGGGGGTTTGTATTTATGTGAGATAATGTTAAATTTAATATTTTTGTGTAAGAAGATGTGTAAGAAAATTATACAATAGGAAGATATATTCTTAAGTGAGTAAGAAGATAAAAATATGTAGGTGACAGTGAGATCCAGCTAAGAAGATGTATAGGAAGATTAGGGATGCTCTAAGCTCACCTAAGACCACCCTTTTCTTGATAGTCGGTTGCTTTTGTGATTCCACTGCCTCGGCAGCCCTTTTCTTTGCCAAGTGCGTGAACCGCACACAGTTCTCCTGGTTCGCCATTGCTGTTGAGCTGAACTTGGATTTAGGTGAACAAGTTTTCGGGCTCCATTTCAGCGATTGACCTCCCGAATCTACAAGACTTCAACGTCTCTGATAACAGACTCGTCGGCGACATACCCAGCTCCCTTTCGGGTTTTCCCCAATGCGCATTCTAGAATGCGAGAAAATCGTCTGCTCGTCAAGCCCTTATCCAGCGGCTCAACTGGGATTCGAGAGGGGCAGAATGGTGTTTTTTGAAGGAGCAAAGAGGTTTGAGCTGGAGGATTTGCTTCGGGCGTCGACGAAAATGTTAGGAAATGGTGGGTTTGGGACGACGTACAACGGTACAAGGCGGTTCTGGATGACGAGAATCTTGTGGTGGTTAAGAAGTTGAAGGAGGCGACGGTAGAAGGGAAGTGTGAGTTTGAACATGTCAAATCTGGACTTTGCTGGGTTTGATTAATGGCAAAATTTGAAAATTAGGTATTAGAGGGCGGGTTTTGGTCTTTCTACATCTTTAAAGTAAATCAAATTAGTTTTGATATTTTTAAGATTGTTTTTTTCTATTTTGTCCCTTAAGTTAATGTCTTAGTCTAACACCCGTTAGAAAATAAGCTCGTTTACATCATAACTATAGTTTGGTAGCCCAAATAACATTTTCAAAGTTTCGATGATCGAATTGCAAGAAGTTGCAAAGTTAGGTGACCTAATTATATGTTTGACCTAATATTAAATATTGTATTAAATTTATTCTTGCGTGTTCTTAAATCAAATTATGGCTTTGCCATTAGTTGATTGTCAAGATTTGGATTGCCCATAAATCCAAAAATGCTTTATAATAGTATACCAAATTATTTTAAAAAGAAATACTAAATAAAAAGAGTATAACTCCAATAGTTTGAAAACAAGTATCTTATGCTCCATCGGTTTCTAAATTATTGACTTATTTGACCATGTACATCGTTTAAGAAAAAACAATTGATCGTATTATAAATATTGGTTTATTGTGTGGTTTCCTTTAATACACTTATGTATGCGGTCATAATTAAAGTAGATAGAAAAAGTAAGGATAAAGTGAGAAAAATGTTTTTCAAAAAAAGAAAGTTTGAAAGAAAATAATTATTTTGTAACATACAAAAAATGAAAGGAGAAAAATTATTTTAAACATAGGGAGTATTGATTTTACATGAGTTTTGATTATTTTTATTTTATTTTAGGCAAAATTACAATTTCCCCCCTAACGTATCCACTTAATCCCATAATGCACCCCACCTAAGGTATGTCCCATGATGATATTTGATGTTATCATTTTTGCCATTTCCCCCTACCCTATTCACATTAGGCAAAAACTTGTGTAGGACGGTCTTACGGATCTTAAATCCGTAAGACGGAGCCCCATTTATAAATTCATGGGTTAATAACAAAATCTGTCAATATAAATCAAAAAAGTTTGGTGGATAAGTTGGTAAAGTGGTGGCCCTTAAGGGTTTGAGTTGCGTTGGTCTAGGGTTCGAATCCCTCTAGCAATGAATTTTTTTTAAATGCTCATTTCTTCTATTTTTCTTGGTGCCCCTCCACTTTCAATGTTTGTTAGCTCTGTTAGCATCAATTGCCTTGGGATACTTGACAGATCCTAACGGACTTTGAGGTAATGCTAAATAACACATTTAAAATCAAACGTGACACATTAAAAACACAAGAAGTGACACATTTTAATGTTAAAAGTGACACTATAAATGGAAATTTATTATAATTTTTATTAAAATACAAAGTAACACTTTTAAAACTAAAAAGTGACACATTTAATACTAAAAAGTGACACATTTAATACTAAAAAGTGACACTCTTAATACTAAAAAGTGACACATTTAATACTAAAAAGTGACATATTTTTTTAATGCTCATTTCTTCTATTTGCTTGGTGCCCCTCCACTTTCAATGTTTGTTAGCTCCGTTAGCATCAATTGCCTTGGGATACTTGACAGATCCTAACGGACTTTGACGAAATGCTAAATAACACATTTAAAATCAAACGTGACACATTAAAAACACAAAAAGTGACACATTTTAATGTTAAAAGTGACACTATAAATGAAAATTTATTATAATTTTTATTAAAATACAAAGTAACACTCTTAAAACTAAAAAGTGACACATTTAATACTAAAAAGTGACACTCTTAATACTAAAAAGTGACACATTTAATACTAAAAAGTGACATTCTTAATACTAAAAAGTGACACATTTAATACTAAAAAGTGACACATTTAATACTAAAAAGTGACACTCTTAATACTAAAAAGTGACACTATTAATACTAAAAAGTGACACTTTTAATACTAAAAAGTGACACTCTTCCTTAAAGAATTTACCGAACCAAAATGAATCATATCGTGTTTCAAGTTAATCTTCTACATGCCTAGATCCCCGCCGCTGCATTACGAAGGGAAAGAAAAGAATTAAGGGAAGTATTGAAAAGGGCAAGAAAAAGACTACTGATTTTTCTGATTTCCATCAAGCCAAGGAATTTGGTTTCAAGACTCCCAATGCTCGGTTATTTTAGACATATTTTCAGTAAATTTAATATGTTTGAGTAAGAAACATATACTTTACCTTGAAAAAGTTATGGTTTTGTGTTTTTAATGATTGACACTTGGGATTGTATACATTTCTATGAATGAGAAGATATGTTTCAGTAGTGTTCAATTGGTTATTGCTGTTAAAATCACTAGCTCAAAAGTGACACACTTTAGTCCTAAAAGTAACACACTCCAACCCTAAAAGTGACACTCTTATTGATACAAATTGTATGATTATAAAAATATGTTATTTTACCAAAAGTGACACACCTAATGCATAAAAGTGACACAATTAATACATAAAAGTGACATACTAAACGTGACACTTATGAATAAAAATTTAAAGATGAAAAGTGATTTTTTCTGTCAAAAGTGACACACGTAAAACTTAAAAGTAACACATTCTATGTTTAAAAGTGACACTCTGATTTAAAGTAAATATGTAAAACTTAATCAAACCTAAGACAATAATTATCAAAAAGTGACACACTTTTGTTCTCAAAGTGACACACACCAAGCCTAAAAGTAACACTCTTATTGATCGTAAATGTAAACAATGTCAAAATGACACATCTTGCTAATAAAACTTAAAAACAATCATAAAAGGATTCGAACCTTAGACGATGCAAATTCCAACAACCTAGAAGGTTTGTTGTGAACCATCTCACCAAATTGGTTTTTATGATTGTTTATAACGTATTATTAATTTATAGAGGTTTTGAACAGCCGACCTCTGGCCGCCCAAACCTTCAAGCAGCGCGTCTGTCCATCTTGCCAAACAGGTGATTATGATTTTTATTAACATATTTACTTATTAACCCGCGAATTCTTAAATGGGACTCTGTCGTAAGACCGTCTTACAGGAGACCACCTCTTCACATTAAATAGCACGTAGTTTTTCGCGGGCGGTGTATTTTCGACATTTTAGTAACTGGTTGTTCCAAGTTGGAATTGGATCTTCACACAAAACCAAAATCAACTCAATTCTTCAAACAAAATAAAATCAAAACTCCTTAGTTCAAAAGTACCGAACAGTTGAAGAATTGAAGAGAGGCTGCCTCGACTGAGAAAGAAAACCACATCGAGAATTGAAAAGCAAGCGAGAATAACAAAAGGAATCCAGATCGAGCGGCGACGCCTCCTGTAATATCTCTAAATTTTGAGAGTATAATATTATATTTTTGGGTGATAATCGGGTCGGTACCATGCAGTGAAATTATAACCGTAAAAGCTAATAATTATTTTTTAAACTGTTATAGTGCACTTTTTGGGATGTTGATAAAAAATTTTGGGGGTCATTAAAATTTTTTGAGTGTCGTCATGCAAAAACCATAGCCTAAAATTTGGGTGTTGCAAAGAAAAAAATTGGGCGTCGCAAGGAAAAAATGGATATCACTTAAAATTTAAGCATCATTTGTCTTTAATGCTGAGAAATACATATCGTACCTCCTCTTTTATCACTTTTCTCTGCCTTTCTTCAGTTCCACCCTTGCTCTCATAGTCGGGGTCGATAAGGATGCTAAGCCTTACAAGGATAACACGTACAGTGTGAGAGGGGCCAAAAGAGGGAATGACTTGTGTATCAGCATGAACATGGCTGTGAATAGTGAACCCAAAGGCTTCAATCTCAGTCGTTAATGGTTTGTGCAGAATAAGAAGAAGCTTAGTCTCTCTTCCGGTGCACTTTTGGGCAAAAATATTCTCAAAAGAAAAGTGCAACAGAAGGCGTGGAAAAAAGGCTATCGAAATGGGAAGGAGACGGAGGAAGGTATATTTTTTGAACAAAATTTTCAAAAAGTACTTTACCGGTAGGGAAAAAAACAGAAGGTAGTGGAGCGGTTACAATTTTATAAAAAAGTATATGTCCGCAATTATTCTTATATTTTTGAAAAAATTACGGGTCGGTCCACTTTTGGAAGTTTTTAATCATTACAGTACCTATTTTTTTCAATCAGAAAAAGTCACTTTTGGTGGTAAAATGATTATGATACCCTTAATGAACCTTATGCACGCTACGGATGTCATTATTTTTGCACTGCGTTACAATTAAACTAGACAATTAAACTATTGAACCACAGTGTAAAAATTAATACAATGAAATTTATGAATCGCGATTCAAAAATAGACTAGAAAATTAAACTTTGAACCGCGATGTAAATATTAATACAATGAAATTTATGAATCACGGTACAAAAATAGAATATGAAATAAAACTTTGAATCGCGGTGCAAAATTAATGTAATGAAATTTATGAATCGTGGTGCAAAAATAGACTAGGAAATTCAATCTCCTCCGTCGTAAGTCTTCATCTTCCTCATCCTTCTCTACCTTCGTCTCAACTGAAAAATTCTTCAATCTAGCACAGACACATTATACTTTCGTTGCCCCCGAACCCCCACGAAGGGGTGTAGCCCCCTCGACCCCCGCAACTTGATCGGGTAGGTCGATCCCCGTTTCGTTGCGCACAATCGTGATTTTCGAATCCAAAGTGTGTTGCCGGAGCTGTTGAAGAAGACGATGACATTTTTAGAACAATATTTTGAAAAGTGGTCTTTTACAGTTGAAAAAAAGAACGGTGGACTTTTGAGGTTAAAAACTTAGAAAAAGGAACCGGCCAGATATTTCCCTTATATTTTTTTAATGATAATTTGAATAATTGTACTTGGGTTTATATCAGTGTTTTAAAACTCCCAGCCTAGTTCCGCCCAGGCCTCGCCTAGGCGCTAGGCCCCTCTCTACCCGACCTTAATTTATTTTTGTAGCTTTTATTTTGTGACATGCGGTGATAAGAGAAGGAAGGGGGACGAACTAGAGGAGGAATGAGGAGTGGTAATGGTGAGGCATAGAGGGAGATAAAAAGAAAAAAAGTTTGCTTTTGTGGATATTCGGTGGGATGAGAGATGTGATAGATTAAAGGGTTGGATCTAGGAGGAAAGAGATTGAAGGATGAAAAAATAAGGAGAGTCAGTTTGCTGGAGAGAGAGAGAAGAAAAAAAAGAAAGGAAGAAAAAAGGATTGCCGGTCTGCCAAATAGATAGAAGAAAAAAAAATAAAGAAGAAGGGGGCTGTCTCGAGACTCAGAATTTAGAATGTGAAAGCATTAGGGAGGATATGTTAGACTGTGTGTTATAGGGGCAGTAGGTAGGTGGAGTAATATATATTTTTTGTTTTTAGTTCTAAACTTGACTGGTTTATTGCTTTGAGATTGTTGAAAATTGGGATCAATTGTAGGTTTGTATATTTTTGTTCATTTTACAAATATAGACAAGTGTTTGATAAAATGACAAACATAAAAACAAAAATTAAATTCGTGGTCAATATAACAGAATATAACGAAACTTAACGGATGGACTTAAATGAAAAACTGCTAAAAAGGATGAAAAGAAAACAAGGGAGGAACATTCTGCTCACCTTGCGGACGCAAGGTGCTCAAGGCCTTGCGACCACAAGGCCCCCATAAATGCCGGGTACGTGACCGTCATGCAGCACGAGGGAATCAGCGCCAGCATAACTGCTTACCTTGCGGACGCAAGGTAAAAGAGGCCTTGCGACCGCAAGGTCCCTTTATAAAAGAATGCGCCGGGCTTCATCACAGATCACCAGAAAACTTCATCTCCCTTTCAAAGCAAGCAGCAACCCTCCTTCTCCCTATTCAAATCTGGCGAGACTCTTCAAGAAGCTCTTCGAATTCCGGTCTAGATCCACGTAAGAAGCCTCCACCTTCAAACTCTTCTCTCTCAAATTCATCCCCCCATTGCATTCCATTCAAAGATTTTAAGTAAGTAGACTCCATTTTTGCCAGCGAAGAAGCTTAAATTCCGGCGACTCTTCACCTCCAACTTGCAAAACTCCAAGTAAGTCTCACCCTTCTTTCACATTTACGTACAAAAATAATCTGCATGTTAGGGTGTTAGAATAATTTACGTAGAAATATAGTTTTTGCATGCTTTAAGTGGTAATTTAATTTTTAATTTTTTTTAAAAAAGAGAGAGAATAATATTTTTATTTCTTAAATATTTTTTGTGTGCCCAAACATTATGGCCCCAAAACGTAGATACACTGGCGCCTCTACTTCTCGCCCCGTCGAGAAGAATGAGCAAGTCTTTGACCACCGCTGCTTCGTATCTTATGAGGCATCGGAGAGATACACCGCGAGGCTCTCCAAGTCCTTGATTCCCGAGAGGGGATTTAAGGCCGCTGAATTTGGCCTCCAGAACGAATTTAGAGCGCGTAGGTGGGGTATTTTGACTGAGTCTCCGGACAAGGCAATCGTGCCTATTGTCCGTGAGTTCTATGCTAATGGCCGCATTAGCATAGACGGTAGGGTGATAGAGACTATTAATGTTAGGGGCATTAGTGTTAGTTTTACGTCCCAAAGCATTAACATGTACTATGGCACCTCCAACTTTGCGGAGGATGCCGACGACTATAGCCACCACCTTCACTCCCCTATCCCTGTCGAGGTGGTCAATACGACCATCTCCCATCCTGGTGTGGTATGGACCCAAAACCGCAACCCACCATTTGGTCCATGCACCATGGAGGAGTCCTTCCTTTTGGACACGGCCAGGCCCGTGTTCAAATTTATTTGCTCCCGCCTTATGCCTTCCAGTCACCAACACATGGTGAATTGGGCTAAGGCCATCCTAATCTACACCATTATGACCGGTGGGTCTGTCGATGTCGGCCGCCTGATCAACGGCCAAATTAAGACCCTTATTAGAGGTACCACAAATGCGGGGTTCGCGTTCCCGCATTTGATTACCGGACTGTGTAAGGACGCGGGAGTCAGGTGGACTCGTGACTCGGAGAGGCTGAAGGCGGTGCCCGCTATTACTAGGGAAATTTTGTTTGAGCACCAACTCCAGCCGCGAGAGAGGGTTCCTCACGAGGAGGAGCCCGAAGAGGAGGAGGAGGACCCGCTAGTGTGGATCTTCAACAGGCTAGAAAAGGTGGCCCTCGAAACAAACATGGAAAATCAGCAGTTGGTACTTATGCATGCCAACCAAGAAGATTTGTTTGGTTGGGTCAACCTAGTGGGACAAAATGTCTCCAACTTTTTTGGGATGCCGTCTGGCACGGTCCCCGAGTTTCGTCCTCATTCGTTATTTCCTCCCGACTCACCATGAGTCGAGGCCCAAGTTTCATCCTCTTTCGTTAGGTAGGCCTGTTATGTCCTTTTTATATTTGTCCTTCCCCATCAAGCCTCTCATATGTTCCTCAATTTTGGGGACAAAATAGAAATTAAGTTGGGGGGGGGGATTCTAAGCCCAGCGTCTTAGCAGGTCCTAGCCTAAGGAGGAATAGAGTTGAGCTACGTTTTTAGGGTGGGGAAAATTTTCTTTTCCCTCTATCGTGTCTCCTCCTCACCCGCCTTTCTTGCTTTTGAATTTTTCTTGTTTTCGGAGATGTTGCCTTGACCAGAATACTATAATTTTGGATGCTCGTGGATTCATGCTATGGGGATTGATCGATTGTTTTATTTTATCTATTTCCTTGCAAGTGTACAAGACTATTATAGAATAGACTCGGAAGCAAGGGTCGAACCCACAGAGACAAGTGATCACGAACAGTGCGAATTATAGATAGCAAATTATTAACCTAAGGGGGGGTTTTTATGTTTAATTCTACTCTAAATTACTAGTTATAAATGTTTAACTAATTAGACAGTAATAACAGATATGAAGATCTTATGGTGAGTGGAAATCTAGGATTCTGGGTTTCACTTATATCTCCTTTATGTTCAATTCATAAAAATGTCATTCAATGGCTTGGGTTTGTTCACTAAAAATAGATATAGTCTGTTGAACAATTGGTTCAGCCTCCATCCCCGCAAAATTCACTCATTCTATATCCTAAGCACATGAACTATCAATCTAGCTGTCACCTAGATTTATGATCTATCTGTCACCTAGATCATGTAAGAACCTGGTCCTAACTTATCACTCTCGTGCTTCGATAGGTCCAATTTATTGTGTTGGTGAGCGATTATGTACGACATATGCACTTGGTCATGCAGTTATCCGGACCTCTAAGCCTTTATTATTTGCGATTACATTCATTTGTTAAAAGCAAAATAATATAGGGGTTGATAAACAACACAATCAACAAGCATTGAATAGACATATATATATGAATCAAAACATAAATTTGATACAAGTTACCTCCCACCTCCTAGATTAGGGATGATTTAGTTCATCATAGACGATGAACAGCACATGGAGATGATGAAAGGCATGATTTGATCTTCAATACTTGAAATTACAAAACCTAACTATGTTATACAATCTAAAACTACCTAAAATCTATGTAAAGAGAGCTTCCAGCCGTCCTCCCTCTCCTTAGGCTCGGCATCTGACTTCTATATATACTCGGGAGTTGTGATTGGATCGAATAGCGTGTGAAAATCCGAAAAGGTCGCATTCGCCTACCTTGCGGTCGCAAGGTCTTTGGATACCTTGCGTCGCAAGGTCTCGGTGGGTGGCTTTTGATTCTTTGATAGGCGACTTGAGGGACCTATCGCCTACCTTGCGGTCGCAGGTGCGAGGCACCTGCGTCCAAGGTGTCCGATTGATCTTCATTTTTCTTCAATTTTTCTTTCTCTGTAATTTGCACTTAAAACCCTGGAGTTTCGCGTATTTTCACGAACAATCCTGAAACTTACAAAACTCACCGAAAACATATATTAGTACTCAAAAGACTCGTGAAATAGCATAATTTAAGTCACAGAAGTATATAAAATCGACGTATAAAATACATCGATCAAATACCCCCAAACTTGAACTTTGCTCGTCCACGAGTAAACAAATAAACTTATAAATACAAAAGCATATAATTAACAAAAATTAAAATCTTTTTGTGAGGGTGACACTATTTACACTCCTCTATAAACCCACAAACTCAAGGAGACTCTTTCGAGTGACTCGACTATGCAGATAAATACAAAACAAATAAATACAAAAGCGAATAAAATTACACACAAAAATAAAACATAAAATCTTTTTGGCTTCATCTCAAGTTATAAGTGTAAGGCATGCATGTAATCTCAGTTTGGTGCTCACCACATATATGCAGGCTTAGTCATATAAAACCAACTAGTCTTTTCTTATCTTGCTACTACTTTTAATTTCTCCGTGTGTGTGTGATCACCGGTCTTAAAGAATATCTTAACTAAAAGCAGTTTTATTGAGCTAAACACCACATTCATATGAAAATTACAGTTTAATAGAAAATCATGCATTAAGAAGTATGAGATCTACCATCCAAACACGGTCGATTCTGAGACAGAAAGGTCCCAAGGATTCAAAAGATTTACACATCCATCCCATGCACTTCTATGTATGACATACAATGCTCTCCTATCCCAATGACTTGTAATAGCTAAGATTATGCTAACACAGTGAGCTTTAAGGTGAATAATAATGATTATGAAGTGTGTGATCAATTTCATGTTACTCACTTGATAGTAAAAACAACATAAGCATTGGCAAGAAGATCATTAGGACTTTTTAAGCTTGTAATGTAAGGCCAAGGTGTTGGGGGATTTGATGGAAAGGGATTGGAATTCAAAGTGAGAGAGTAAGACTACCCTTTATCCCTCATACTTCCAAGCAAAGGACCACAAAGTTTTCCCTATTTAGGCTAGGACTTGTTTTGGCAAAGACCACAAGTGGAGGGTGCTTTGTAACTTTTAAGTTTTCTTCTTTCCCCCAAACTTGTTTTGGGCAATATATTTTCTAAAATATCATCATTCTAATCTATGCGAATTTTTTAACATATTTTCTCTTTCATGCTTCATTTGAATCTTTGTTTACACTCTTCTTCACACGACACATGATTTTTTTTTTTCGACGACGGAAGGAAGAAGCCTTCTGAAAAATAGCCTAACTGAAAAGAAGTGGTCCTCCTAGAATCAATTTCCCACCCAATCCTACTCTCTCAAAGGGTAGGCTAAAAGTGTATAGGCTTTTAGGGTTAAGTTAATGTGGGTAAAGAAACGATGGCGAATGGGGGTTTAAATAGTGTGCTTAGCACACTTCCATTCTTTTTCATTAGGCTCAAAGGGGACACTAGGGATATATTTAGTATAGGTCAGGGAATATTTAGGCTCTAAGAAAGAAATTTTCTTTCACCCTAACGACATAGCCCAACTCCATTCTTCGTTAGAGGGACTGCTTTGAGACCTAAAGTTTTAAATCCCCCCAAACTTAAGTTCTATTTTGTCCTCAAAATAGAGGAACATATGAGAGGATTGATGGGGTAGGACAAATATCAAAAGGACATAAGCGGGTCCACCTAACGAGCGAGGGGCGGAACTTGGGCCTCGACTCAAGGTGAGTCGGGCGGAGATAACGAATGAGGGCGAAACTTCGGGGATTGTGCAGTGGCGGCAGCCCATAATGATTTGAGACATTATGTCCCACGGTGTTAACCCAGCCGAAAAATTTCAGCTGGTCGGCACACATTTGTGCCAACTGCTGACTCACCATATCAGTTTGGAGGACAGCTGCCTCCAACCTGTTGGAAATCCCAACTAGCGGGTCCTCTTCCTCTTCTTCGGGTTCCTCCTCTTGAGGAACCCTCACTCTATTCTTTGGTGATGTGCAAACAAAATGGCCCTAGTAATGGCCAGGACCCGGCCTTCGGCCTCTCAGCGTGTTTGGGCATTCTCACATTTGCCCCCTACACAAGTCGGTAATCAAATGCGGGAGCGAACCCCGCATTCGTCCTACCTCTAATAAGGGTCTTGATTTGGCCGTTGATCAAGCGGACCAACATCAATAGACCCATTAGTCATGATGGTGTAGGTCGGCTGACCTCTCCCAATTCACCGTGTTTTGGTGACTTGAGGGCATGAGGCGACCACAAACAAATTTATACGGGCTTGGCCGTGTCTTGAAAGGACTCTCTCATGGTGCGAGGTCCATATGGTGGTTGACGGCTATAGGACCACTCCACACCAGGGAGAGCAATGACAGCATTTACCACCTCGACAGGGATACGGGGGTGGAGGTGTGTGCTATAATCATCGGCACCAACCACAAAGTTGGAGGTGCCGAAATACATGTTAATGCTTTCGGATGAAAAATTAACTACCATATTCCTAACATTAACAGTGTCTAGCACACCGCCATCCATGCCAATGTCGCCATTGGCGTAGAATTCTCGGACAATGGGGACTACAGCGTCCTTAGCCGGAGAATCTAACAGAAGCCCCCACCTACGAGCCATCGAGGCGGGGCGGATACCAAAATCTTGACCTTAAATCCCTTTCGGGCACCAAGGACTTGGAGAGTTTGTTGGTGTACCTCTCGATGCTCGTAGACACAGCAGGTGATGTCAAAATTATGTTCTTCCTCCTGAGCGGGGCCGGAGGATGAAGAGCCGGTATTTCTACGCTTCCTAAACATTTTGTTTGAAATAAAATTTTAAAACTAAAAATTTAACACTTAAAAATGTGTTTTAAAATTTTAAAATTAAAAATTTTAATCTAAAGCATGCAAAAATATATCTACGTTAAAAATATCTAACACCCTAACATGCAAATATTTCACGTACGAAATTAAAGAGGGTGTTAGGAGTACTTGTTTGCAGCCTTAATTGAGTGAATGAGCCGGAGTGGAGCTTGATCTTGACGGCAACAATGGTGGTTCTCTTCTTTTTCTTCTTCAAAATCTTCAAATTGTGGGGTGTAATGGGAGATGAGTGAGGGAGATGAAGAGTTTGAGGGAGAGAGTAAGAGAGTATCTTGGAATTAAAGCCGGAATAATGGAAGATCTGCCGGAATTTGGAAGGTATTTGGACTGCTGGCTGGCTTTGAATGAAGAGGAGAGAAGATTTACGTGTTTTTACGAAGCGGCCGGCAGTATATATAAAGGGACCTTGCGGTCGCAAGGTCTGCCACACCTTGCGTCCGCAAGGTGGTCAGTCAAAGCGGTTGGGATTCTTCATTCATTCCCCATGTCTGACACTTCACTGCACGAGATTCGTATTTACTGGGGACCTTGCGGTCGCAAGGTCCTTCACTGCGTCAAAGGTGGGACTTCCACTCTTGTTTTTCTTTCCAGCTTTTTATCAGCTTGCAGTTTAGTCCTTTCGTTACTTCCGTTATGTCTTTGATAATTCCTGTATGCAAAATCTAAACAAAAATTCTAAACTAAAAATTATTAGCAACATATAAATACAACACTAAGATGTTTTTCTCCCCCAAACTTAAATTTTGGCATATTTGATTTAAAAATTAAATGTCCAAAAATAAAATTTAACGGAGAAAAACATATTTAACTAACTAATTAACAAATAACTTTCAAATTAGTGGGTTGCCTCCCACTTAGCGCCTTTGTTTAACGTCTTTGGCTCGACCAGACTGCAAGCCTAGTCTCTTGGTGGTTCATTGTCAGCCAAACGGATTAATTCAATTGTTCGTTCAAGCGACATTGGCTCAAAATATGGCTTGAGTCGGTGTCCATTCACTTTAAACACTTCATTATTTTTGGGGTTTTGTATATCAACGGCCCGTGAGGATAAATTGTACTATTCTAAAAGGACCGGACCATTTAGATTTTAACTTTCACAGGAAACAACCTTAACCTAGAGTTAAACAATAATACTTTCATACGGATGAAGCATTTTGTTGGCTAATCCCATGTCATGATACTTTTGGTCTTTTCTTTATAAGTTTTCGCATTCGTCTACGAATTAAGTCTATGTTCTTCTAATTCATTTAACTGAAACAGTCTTTCTTCTCCAGCTAATGTCAAATCTAAATTCAATTCTTTAATTGCCCAATAGGCTTTGTGCTCAATCTCAACTGGTAAATGGCAAGCTTTACCATATACCATCCTATATGGACTCATTCCTATGGGTGTCTTAAAAGCGATTCGGTATGCCCATAAAGCATCCTTGAGTTTAGATTCCCAATCTTTACGATTAGGCCTAACGGTCTTTTCTAACAACTTGCTTTTATCGCCTATTGCTTACTTCTACTTGTCCAGATGTCTGTGGATGATAAGGTGTAGCTAACTTGTGAGTTACACCATGCTTTCTGAGGACACTATTTAACAACTTATTGGTAAAATGCGTTCCCTGGTCACTTATTATGGCCTTAGGGACTCCATATCTAGCAAATAAATCTTCTACAAACTTGACTACTGTTTTACCATCATTATTCTTGGTTGCTACCGCTTCTATCCATTTAGAAACGTAGTCAACTGCTACCAAAATATATTCGCAATTATTGGACACAGGGAAGGGACCCATAAAATCAATACCCCAAACATCAAAAATTTCAACTACTAAATTAACATGTAAGGGCATCTCGTTTCTTTTTCCTATACCACCTGTTCTTTGGCATTTATCACATGTTCTGTAAAACAGTTCACAATCTCTAAAAAGTAGGCCAATCTGAGACGATTGCAAAATTTTACGAGCGGTTTTATTACCACTAAAATGACCACCACAAGAATATCCATGGCAAAATTCCATGATACCTTGTTGGTCTTTTTCTGGAATACATCTTCTTATCAAAGAATCAGAACAAATCTTATATAAGTGAGGAGCTTCCCAAAAATAATTTTTAGTTTCCGCCAAAAATTTCTTCTTTTCGTAATGATCAAAATCGGATTAATGATATCAGACACATAATAGTTGACAAAATCAGCATACCAAGGGTCTGAATCTTTAATGGCTAGGAGTTGTTCATCAGGAAAATTGTCATTAATGGGGACAGGGTCATCAAGAAATTGACGTTCAAGCAAGGGTGAAAATTCTAACCTAGACAAGTGATCGGCCACAACATTCTCGGTTCCTTTTTTATCCTTGATAGTTATGTCAAATTCTTGTAACAATAACATCCATCTAATTAATCTTGGTTTAGCATCCTTCTTACTTAAGAGATATTTCAATGCAGAATGATCAGAAAAGATTATCACCTTTGATCCTAGCAAATATGATCTAAATTTTTCTAAAGCATATACTACTGCTAAAAATTCCTTTTCAGTAGTGGTATAATTCAATTGAGCATCATTCAGAGTTCTACTAGCATAATGGATCACATGAGGCTTTCTATCTACCCTTTGTCCTAACACGGCTCCTATTGCAAAATCGATGCATCACACATGATTTCAAAGGAAGTGACCAATCGGGGCCGGATAAAATTGGGCGATGGTTAACTTTTCTTTTAATAAATTAAAAGCTTCTAAACATTCTTTATCAAAAATAAACTACGTATCTTTTGCTAACAAATTACATAGAGGTTTACGATTTTGGAAAAGTCTTTTATAAATCTTCGATAAAAACCAACATGGCCAAAAAACTTGAACTCCTTTAAGCGAAGTGGGAGGGGTAGTTGTGAAATAACTTCAATTTTAGCTTTGTCAACTTCAATTCCTTTATTTGAAACAACATGCCCTAAGACAATTCCATGTTTTACCATGAAGTGACTTTTCTCCCAACTTAAAGTTAAATTAGTTTCGCAGCATCTTTTCAGGCCGATGTAAGGTTTTCTAAACAATGATCAAAAGAATTTCAGCGAAAATCATCCATGAAAACTTCTACGCATCTTTCAACTAAATCTGAAAATAGAAATCATGCATCTTTGAAAAGTAGCTGGTGCATTTACACAACCCAAACATTCTCCTAAAAGCAAAAAGTACCAAAGGGACATGTAAAGGTTGTTTTCTCTTGGTCTTCGGGTGCAACAGGGATCGATTATATCGAGAAAAACCATCAAGAAAACAATAATATTCATGACCGCTAATCTTTCAAGAATTTGGTCAATAAATGGTAAAGAAAGTGGTCTTTCTAGTTGCCGCATTTAATTTACGCAAATCGATACACATTCTATAACCGCTTATAGTCCTCGTAGGACTAATTCATCTTTATCATTTTGACAACGGTAATTCACGACTTCTTAGGAACTACTTGAACGAGGACTAACCATTTACTATCGATATAGGGTAAATTATACCTAAGAGCTTAAGAACTTCTTTCCTAACGGCTTCTTCCATGTGTGGGTTAGAAA
>JABEVN020000473.1:0-31193 GCA_013146195.2 Codonopsis lanceolata | reverse complement strand
CAAGTATTTGTTGAGCAACCTCCTGGTTTTCTTGATCTCAAAAAGAAGGACCATGTTTACAAGCTAAGAAAGGCTTTTTATGGCTCAAAGCAAGCCCCAAGAGCATGGTATGAAACTCTATCCAAATTCTTATGGAAAAGGGTTTCAAAGAGTAAAATCGATACTACTTTTTTCTTTAAAGCACAAAGGTAATATATTACTAGTTCAAATTCTATGTTGATGATATTATTTTTGGATCTACTAATGAAATTTTGTGTAAGAGATTGAACATCTTATGAAAGGAAAATTTGAGATGAGCATGAACTAACTTACTTTCTAGGTTTGCAAATTAAGCAAACCGAAGAAGGAATTTTATCCATCAATATAAATACACAAGAGAGCTGATCAAGAAATACAATCTTCAAGAAGCAAATCAAAGCTCCAATGGGAGTCAATGTCACTTGGTCACCGATGAAAAGGGTAAGCCAGTTAATACAACCGAGTACAGAGGTAAGTTGGATCTCTCTCTATTTAACTGCTAGCAGACACTCACATCATGTTTGTTGTGTGTATATGTGCTCGCTTCAAGCTAATCCAAAGGAATCCCGTATGATTGCTGCAAAAAGAATCATTAGATATTTGATTGATATTCAAAAATTTTGGCATCCCAGATTCTTTAACTTGATTGATATTCGATGTCGACTTTGTAGCTTGCAGAGTAAACGAAAAAGCACCAGTGGAACATGTCAGTTCCTTGGAAACAGATCGATATCATGCATGCAAAAACAAGCTTCAGTTTCCACTTCAACTACTCGAATATATTGTTGCTGGAAGCTGTTTCAAATCCTCGATGAAACAACAACTATTGATTGTTGCCAACGTGAACATGTCCTATTTATTGTGATAATACTTCTACTATATCGCGCTTAAAATCCTGTTATGCATTCTAAAACCGAACATATAGACATTAGATATCACTTCTTAAAAGACCATGTGTAGAAAGGTAATGTTCAAATTGAATATGTTCCTACCGAATTTCACTAGTCGACATTTTTACAAAAGCCTTAAAATCCGATTGTGTTTGAATTCTAAGAGGAGAATTAGAATGCTTATAATGTCATAGAAAGATATTGGATTGTTTAAATTTCGCAGGGTATTCTTCAGTTTGTCAGCTGATGCTCATCTAGCTGACAAATTATATCAGCTAAAACTATGAAGAAATGTGGTCACCAAGAGTCGACAATCTATATCAACCTATTATTGTAGGTGATAGCAAAGTTTGTCACCAAAGAGTCGACATACGAAGCTCTTTCAAATAATCCAAACTTCACAAATTTGAATATTATCGACGCCTTCACCGACATCTTTTAGCTAACGCTTGTTCAAATTTAATATCTCATTACTTATTTATCACCGACAACACAATGATTAACATTCACCGTCTGTAGCCTTCGAGCCTTAAGTCAAAGCTGATCGTATCTCAGCTAAGACTTATCCTAAAATTGATTTAAAACTCTTAATTTATTTCCCGACTTTTATTTTTTCCTTGGAACTTGCGAAGGTTTTTTGAAAAGCCAAAATGACCTTTCCACTATCCCACCAACTCGCGTTGAAATGACGTGTTTTCACAAAAACGGCTCATCATTGGATAATAACTCTGTCATAAATTGCTATTTTTATCACAAAAACCAAAATCCCGTGTACTTTATCACTACACTCCATATCTTCACTTTTAAACCCACTAACTCATATAAGCATCTGCATCGCATTCTTTTCTATTTAAAACCCACTCTTAACTTACTTATCTCTTTCACTTATCTCTAAGAATCTCTTCTTCTTCAAACTCTCTTTTCCTTCAAAACCCTAACCCTAGTTTTTCTGGTACTCTCTCTTCCTACTCCTTCTTTATCTCTCTATTCCATTTGCTTTCTTAACTTCTCTGTCTTGTTTGTTTCAGGAAAATGGCTTCAAATACTGCTGTAGGATGCATCTTGGACGTTGTTTCTCTGAATGAAGAACCTTTAGGGCTTGAACTCATTCATCTCTTCACGCATCCGGTTGATGCCACTTTTCTTCTTCAACATTCGCACCTTTAGCCGCTACCGACCGAAGAATTTTTTCATGGGTACATGAGGAAAACCCAACACTTTTTCTCTCTTATCGGCATTTCATCGTAGGAGTCCATGTTGTTTTTGACTCTAAACCATCACTACGCCTTTCCCAATCTCTATGACGATGGTTCAACCACTTATACCATTCCGCATGAAACTCAAAGAGAGTGGTGGATAACCATGAGAGGTGAGGTACCCTGAACCGGCTTTGATAGGCACAAGCACCGATTCGCACCTCTTCACTATGCCCCGGTTACTTGTCGACAAGTGCCTCATTATTAAATCTGGGGGGCAAGACAAGATTACAGAAGCCCAACTATTTCTCATGGAAGGCATTGTAGAAAATTGTGAGATGAACCGGGAGTCTGCCCTAGTTGAGTGTGTAAAAGTCAATATAGCCAAGTACAAAGAAAATATGGCTACCTGAATCCAAGCCTCACCCACCATCTCGATTATTAATCGCTTTCGCCACTTCCTCGCTTCTTCAACATCTACTCATCAAGGTTGGTGACCTAGAACTAGTTAAAGTCAAGATGTCATGCCCGACATCGAGAGCCAATGTTTCAAGTAGATTCGTCAAGAAGTTTTCCAGCCCGCATGCTGTAAGACCACTTAACAAGGACCCAAGCTCTTACTCTGGCCGTTTCCTTTAGTCACCAAATACTGACGACGGGTCAAGAACCAGAATTGTTCACCAAGTGGTCAACATCAGGTGCGGGCCGTGGTCACCTAGAGGTCGGGCCAAGAACTGTCACCAAAGAGGTCGGTCACCAAGTTGTTCACCAATCGATGTTGGTCACCACCGATAAACAAGCCTCTGGTTCCCCGAAAGAAGGCAGACTAAAAGGAGACGATCGATATTAGCAAATGACACTCGCCCAAAGCAGAGAAGAAATCCTGAACTAAATCCAGGTACTTTTGTTCCTTACTCCCCAACTCCTGTTAACACTGATCCTGCACAAATCTCTCCCCCTTCCAATCCTAGGTCTCCAAATACTGCTCCAATTAAGTTCTTCCCTCCAATTAGAAATCCAACTTTCCATCCTAGACACTCCTACTACCAGGCTAATCCAGTTCCTATTCCTTCTAACTGGGTATTCCCTATAGACCATCTCCTTCCTTATTTTGTTCAGCTTTCTCCTTTCTTTCCATGAGGAGAAGAAGTCCGAAAACCCCTCTCAATCCAATCAAGTACATTGACCACAACCTAAAGAGAAGACCTTATGTGTTGTATCCTGTCACCCCCAACCTAAGTCAAGAAGACCCAGTGGCCAATTATGGCAAGTATTTTGATCCTCTACCCTTGCTCTGGAATAGATTTTATCTCTCAAATGATAGATTTGTTCAGGATGAACTTGTTTTTCTGGCTTGGACCATTTATAACAAAGTACATGACCTACCAGCTCTTCCCCCCTATGATCCCTTCCTAGTAGGCAGACTTGCCTTGCCTGAGGATGATGAAATCAACCAGGACTGGGAACAACCTACTGTAGAGCCAACCAAGTTATCCGTAATCCAAGTGGCGCCAATGGCGCCAAAATATGTTCAAGATGCAGTAAATGCTGCTAATCAAGCCTATATAGAACTTCATACACAGATGGCCTCTATGCCAGGAGGAGCTTCTATGAGTACTGCTTTTCCAGATGCTATGTCTAGTCATCCAGCCCCCTTGATCACTGAGTCCAATCCTACCATTCCTCATGTCATTCTTTCTTCTGTACCTTTTGTTGTCTCATCCACAATCTTACCAGTTTCTGCCTCAGCTGAACCCACAGCACCTTCCACCTACACTCTACAACCCATCTCTCTACCTTCATTCAGTCCCACTGTTGATGCCTCCACCTCAATCCTCCCAGTTAATGTTCCTCTCTCCACACCAACTATACCAATGTCAGTTCCTCAACCATCAATCCCTGTGTCCACTATTCCCATGTCAGTCATACCAACAACATCCATCCCAGTGTCAGTTACTCCATCATCCATTCCAGACACAGTCATTCCTGTGTCAGTCACTCCAACTTCTGCCCCAGCCATGTCATCCATCCCCACTCCAGCTCTAGTTATGTCAGTTCTTCCTATCATTCCTCCTCCCTCTTTGCCTGATATTATTCATGCTCCTATCCCCCTTGTGTCACCGCACTTTTGCTCACCTAGGCGATCCTTCACCTATTTATAATACTCTCTTCACCGACACACCGCAGCTTGCTTCTACCCCTCTTCTAGCAACTGACATTCCCTCTCACCCAAACCAGGCCTCCCCTTTGTTTATCCTGCCTGACCTATCCCTTCATACCTCTCTCAATCTATCTGTCAGTCCTCTGTTTACACATAAGCTTACACAACCTGAGCCTTCTTCAGAAGATGCTTCCAATTCTTCTTCTTCTAAAAAATCAGTGGATCAATCCTCCCTAGACTCCTCATCTGATTCTTCCAAGTCAACTTCTGAAGATGAGTCCCTTCTCAGTCCTTCCCAACTAGCTAGTAGAAAAGCCTGAAAACAAAGACAGATTGTCTCCAAAGCTCTGCTACACCCTACAGGCACCAAGATTGTCTTTCCTGAAGACATGCCTATCCCTGAACTTGAGCCTGAAGCACAAATCCCAGCCTACCCTATGAATATCTTCTTTCCTCTTGACCCTGAGGATGTTGACATCCATACCTTTCAGCTGTTCTCTAGTGACCCTCTTCTCACCACCTCTGGCCCAACCTACACTGATCTCTTTTAATGGAACCAAACTGGACCTCCTGTATGTACACCACCTTCAGATGAAGTCAGCCTTTACTCATCACACCAACCAGCTTGCCACACTTCAACAGCAAGTAGCCTCTCTGCTTCCCAATCTTACCCAGATCATCACAACCGAGGTGCAAGCTGCCATTGCTGCTGGTGCTCCTCGAGAAGCTAATATGGATGACTAGAGGACCATATTGCTTTATCAGCAAGAATGGGCCAACAGGGCTTTAATCTTTGACTCTTACTTCAAACCATTCAGGAGGAGAAGAAGCAGAAAACAAGGGCTGATACTTATCTGGCTGAAAACAAAATACTTAGGCAGCGTCTGAAGCTTATGCCTGATCAGCCAGTGACTGAAGCTGACAAGGACAAAGAACCAGAAGCTGAACAAGCAGAACAAGAAGTTGAAGCTGGAAAAACAAGCTGAACAAGTCAATGAAAGTGAAGCTGCTGCAACTGACAAAGCACCAGAAGTTGAAGTTGAAGTTGGTCAATCAGTTGAAGTAGAAAAGACAACTGAAGGATCCACATCAGCAAATTGAATCTCTCACCCTCTCAAACTTTGAACAACTTTAGAACTTTTGTTTTACTTATAGCTTAAAATTACCTTCCTTTAAGTTTTTAAGCTACTTTCCTTCATATGGTATCTGCTTGCTGTTCTAACATCTCTTTTGCAGGAACTTAAGCATTTTTGGCTTTCTGCTTTCAAGTGAATGGTTTTAAGCAAATAGGAGGAGATTGTTGAATCTTGCATAGAATTAAATTTGCTTAAAATCATTCCACTTGATTGTCAGCCAAGAACTTAAAATTATCTTTGGTCAGTCTGAAATTATTTGTCAGTTATTCATCTCAACTGACCATAGCGTTCTTAGTGTCGATCAGCTTGCTTTCCTTATTTGATTGATCAAATACTTGTACTGACACTTTCTTACTTGTATGTTTTTGGTAGATATTCTGCTAGATATTATTTCACAGGATCTTTTGTGATCTTGTATCTGCCAAACACATTTTCAAATTCAAAATGTGTTCCTAACGGGTTACTCTTGAAGTTCATCTATAAATACCCACTGGAAGCATTCTTGAAAGACATACATATACAAAAGTCTGAAGCCACATACTTTCAAGAAATTCTCTGCGACTTAGTCTTCTTCAAAACCATAGCTAGATAATCTTTCTTGTATAATTCTTTCTAGTTATTGTTTAGTCAAACACTGAGTGATCCTTTTTCATATCTTTTGAAATCGATCAGTTTGTCTCACGAGTTTGATTGATTCCCAATCATTCTCCACAAACACCGGTCTTTTGTTGTACACTGATCCATTAGAGATCAAATAGATTTTTAATAAAATTAGTGCACTTAAAAAATCCAAGTCTGACCAACTTGGTAGTAGACGTAGCAGTTTATCTGTGAACCACTTCAACTGATTTGTCAGCTATTACTTACTCTCACAAACTGACCTAACACTTAAGAAGTTTACAACTGATTAAGTGTCAGCTGGTTATAACATAATTGTTTACTTACTTGTTCTCATAAATTGTATTTCAGTTTCTTCTTTACATTTAGTGATCAACTTGAAAAGCCAACTTATTTCGAAAACCGTTGTGTCAGCTAGCTGACCAACTTTCATCAGCTTAAAGCATTTTTAAAGTATTAGCCAGCTGACCAATTTCAGCTGACTGACAAAACCAGTTTTCCGCTGCCAACTTTAAAAGGTTTTACAAATCAATCCCCAAAGTTTTAAAGGCTATTCACCCCCCCTCTAGCCTTTATTGTTGCCTACTGGACTTACATGTTCCATCCCCAGTCCTTCCCCCCAGTCCTCCCATTTCGCCTGGCCCAAGCCTAGTCCCTCCCCCATCCCTCCCACTCCGCATGGCCCAAGCCCAACCCCTCCCCCAGCCCTAGCCCACCCGCCTGCTCCTGACCCAATCCCTCCCCCACCCCTCCCACACGGACTAGGCCTCCCCCAGTCCCTCCCTCACCCAGCCCACACCACAGCCCAACCGCCTGCCCCTCTCCCAATCCCTCCCCTAGCCCGCCTAGCCTCTGCCACCTCACGTCCAGCCTCCATCACCTCCCGCCCAGCCTCCGCCACTATCTCTGCCCAAAAAAATAGTTTTTTTTTTCATTTAATTAAAAATCAACTCCCGCCCACCTCCACTACCACCTGCTCACCTCCAATACCAATCTTTTTTTTTTCATTTAATTATAATTTTTAATTTAATTTTGAAATTGAACGAAGGGCAAATTGGTAAACTTATTTCAAAAAGTGTTGTATTAAGTATTTTATAGGTAATGTATTAAGTACCTATAATGTCAAAATTGCTGCTATTTTACGTAAAATGAATCATATTAATTCAATTTATCATGTATTGGTGGGTTGAGTTGTGAGAGAGTACACTTTGTCTTGCAAACTAGGATTCATAAGACAGTCTCACAGAAGAATTACTCTTTGTATAATGTGTTAAAAAAAAAAGAATACGCAACCCACATTGAAAAAAAACTTGGAAAGTATGCAAACCTATTAGGGTTTTCATCCTTAGGGAATGACTTAGTTATATTAGAGTTGATCATATATATACAAAAATGTTTAATGATAATAAATACACTTATAACACATAAGAAAGAATAAGTTGTGATAAATATTGAGTGTAACGGTGATATTGCTGACACGGTATCAGAATGAAATAGGTATATATATTAGCAACTTTGTTGATGTGAATAAAAAAAGATTAAAGATAAAATTGTTGATATAATGTTTAAATTGTACGCATATTTTTTTAAAGTTGACTCTATAAATAAAACATTTCAAAATAAAATAATTGATTTTTTATGTAAGCAAGAAAATTTACGAACCGAAAAGGAAATGTCGAGCACTCCCTCTAATGAATTTTGTTTTGCTTATTAGAGCATGTACAATGGGAAGCAAATGTTGCTCCTCCAAGCTACCCAAATTATTAAAAATAAATAAAAAACATCTTTAAACTACTCTAAGCTACTCAATAAAAAACTCATTCCAGTGGTGACACAAACCCCAATAACTTTACATATCCTACCATCTTTATCTTAATTATATTTCATCTTTATATATTATATATTGTAGGAAATTGAATTGATATTCAAATGTAACAAACCAAGTCTCTATTTATAGAAAAAAAATGTGTAGATATTTTTTAAAAAATAATCGAAAAAATAATAATTTTTGAGGTGTAAAAAAGTAAAAACAAGATAAAAAAGAAAAATTCACTGGACCACCCACATTATGCCACATGGAAAGTTGGCTGGAAGGATGTCAAACACCTTTTCATGGTTTAATCTTTGGATGCCGTTTCTTTCTTATCCATGCGCCGTTTTGAGGGTGCTCCTTTTGGAGAAGCTACCCAAACCTTGTTTTCCTAATTTGGCTATGAAATGATCTCCCCATTGTTTTCAAAAATCAGCCACATTCTCCTTTAAGCTACTCCATTGTAGCTACTCTTAACCTCTTATTACTCCCGCCCTAGAGAGAAGTTATATTTTTGGATTTTTTTCTAGTCAATTTTTTTAATATTGTTCTTTTTCTCACTTATATATCTTTTAAATTTTAAATTACACTAACTAGTGATAATACATGATGAATAGGTCTCATGTAGGATTGTCTTATAGATTTTAATTCATAAGACAAGGCTACATTCTCTCACAACTCAACCTACCAATACACGGTAAGTCAGGTAAAGATGACCTATCTTACAAAAAATATCCAAAAAACCGTATTACACAAGTTTTTACTATACATGATAAATAAGTATCATAAAAAATTATATCCACAATATGTTACGCCATGTAATAATAATTGTAATCATACGATGTTAATAAATTATGTAGATTAGTGATATTCAAATATCAAATTTTCGAAAAGAGAATAATTAAACTATTATAAAGATTTAAAATTTAAATACATTTCTTATTGAAGACAAATTAAAATGAAAAACAGTAGGTTTTATGTAAAACCGTCTTACGGATCTTAATTCGTAAGACGTATTTTCACTCTCTTACAGTTTAACCCACAAACACATGGTGAATTGGGTAAGGAAAATCCGTCTTACAAAAAATATCCATAAGACTGTTTTACACAAGTTTTTTCCAATGAAAAATGGCTCTTTCCTTCATTTTGGGGGGGGGGGGAGAGGAAATGAGGGTTTACAAAAAGGTAAAAATATGGATAAGGCGATCTTACACATATTGTAAGATAGATCCTCCTTACTCGCCCTACCGTGTGTTAGTGAGTTGGACTGTTAGAGAGTGATACTCTATTTTACGAATTAAGATCCGTAAGACGGTCTTATATGAGACCCACCATAACAAAAAAAAATTATATTTTAGAAAATAAATTTGTATACATTTATTCAGCCTACAAATTATGCTAATTTGGAGGAAAAAAGGGTAAAAGTATGGCCGATCCATTTCGTAAAGTTTCTAATCCTTTCAGCCCACCGGTCTTTTTCTCAACCACAAAAGACAATTTTCAAAATAAATGTTCCTATAATACTCAAAGTCAAAAAACACTATAAGCATCTTCTTCTTCATTATTGTTGAATTCGTTCGTCCGAAGACGTAAAAAAATATGAAAGAAAGAGAGTGCGGAGTTGGGTGATGAAGAAGAACATTGGCTACTACTAATTGTTTATTCACCACTAACATGTTTATTCATCACCCTAACTTTCCATTCTTCTTCTTCTTTTTTAAATTGAGCTTGTTAAATAAAATCGAATTAGATAATTAAAATTGATTTTTGCATCGTGATTCAAATTTAGACTTAGTAAATAAAATTGAATTATCTGGTAATTAAAATTAATTCCATTTAAATTGATGCATCACGATGCATTTCTGTAGCGCACCTCAGACTAATTAAGTGTATCGTAGTCATTTCGTATCCAAAAGTGACTTTTTGCGGTTGAAAATAAAAATACTGGATTGGAGCGATTAAAAACTAGTGAAAGGGGATCGACCCGCAATTTTTTTAAAAACCCCTAAATATAGAACTTATTTGAAAGAAACGGTGGACTAGGAGTAGAGATGTTAATCGGTCCAGCCCTAACGGTTTCGATCAAAGCCTAACGGTTTTCGGTTCAGCATAGGTTCGGTTTAGGTAGTTAGCGCTATTATCCGGTCAAAAACCTAACAGTTTCGTTCTGACCCTAACGGTTTCGGTTCAAACCTTCAGTTTCCAGTCAATGATTAAACTTGTACGTTTTTTTCCTAATTATGAGGCTTGTATGTTTTTTTCAGCGTATTATACACGTCCCATATATTATACTAACTATATTAAAACTGTTAATCGGTTCAACCCTAATGGTTTTCGGTATTATACTCATCCCGTATTTTACTACTATACTAAACCGTATGAAAGTCTACTTTCAGTTCAACCCTAACGATTTTTAGTTCCTAAACGATCTGGCTTAAACGGTCTATATAAAATTTCAACCCTAACGGTTTCGGTCTAACCGATCAAAAACCTAACGATTTTGGTTCGAACCTGCGGTTTTTAACTTTATTAACATCTTTAACTAGGAGTCGTCCTGACTATTGTAAAAATATATTTCGAGGGGAAAAAAAATGTCAGTGTACCTGGATCATGAAATTTATCATGGTGATTCTAACTAATTTGATAGATTTACTCGTGGGCTTTGAGCTTTCGAGATATAGTTAACCGTCCTTGTGGTTTGACTCGACTAGGAGAATCAATCTTAGACATCACTAATGCAATGTTGAATTTGATTCTCTGTGCTCGTCAGTAATTAACACACTCAATCATATTTGTCTTTTTTTTTTCTCTTCATCTAGTTCGAAATCGACTGACTGCGATGGCCTAAGAGTACTTTAAAGAGAAAGTTTATGGGAAAAGAATCCCTCTATGCATAGTTCTTCAGGCAATCACTCAAAACTACATCTTTCTATTAATCGACTGTTCACATTTAATTAAAATAGATCTCTCTAATTTAAAAGTGGATTTGATCTTATGTAGAATGCGTTTCACCACTAAAATAAAATTTGATAAAAAAAAGAAAAATAAAAAGAAAAGAAAATAGAACAACAAATAAAAATAGTTTTTAAAAAGGAAAATACTGACTATGATTTATTCATATCCTCAAGTAAAACGTGAAAAATTGATATTTTATGTTATCCATAATGTAAATTTTTTTTTAGTTAACACGTCATATCCACACTCCCATCATAGCAGCTGTATTGAAGAGATTTTTTTTTCTTCCAAAAAAGGTATAAATCTTAGACGAGCATATAATTTTTTTCACATTGACATTAGCGGTGGTGATGGTCTTTATGAAACAAAGAATCAAAAGAAAAGAAAGTAATGAACCTAAACTTTTCCCTTACATACTACCTACCACCTTAAGGAGAAAGTTGTTTTTCTCTTTGGATGGCAAGCAAATGATGAAGATCTTACCAACAATTGACAAAGGAAAAGAAATTAGCATCGCAACTCACTTTGTTGAAGTTGAAATGCAAAAGGAAAGAATGTGGAAATTATAAATTATTGGAGGAAGATGGAAAAGGATAAGAGAAAGGATGTCAACCGTTACTTGGATTCCTTTCTTGATGAAATATATATTAAAGACTTTATCATATTATGCCTATTAACTTTTATATAATTTGTCAACAAGAATAACTTTATCTCAAATGAACATTGTGGTACTTTATCTTAATTAATAGCCATTTTATACTCTATATATTATGAATCTTATTTAAAAAATAAGGAGAGATTATTTCCGGTACATTAATTACTTATTTACTATATTCATTAATTTTCTATCTTTAATAGAGTTAATTATTTTTTCTTAATCTGTGTTTTAGATCAAACAAAATAATATTTTGAGAACGAAAATAATATGGAAAAGACAAAAGATTAATAGTGTTTGACTCTAACCAAGTTAATAAGTTGCGAATTGGAATTTCAATTAATATAAGAGTAAATATCTTGTAGGACCGTCTTACAAATTTTAATTTATAAAATGAAGCTCTCTATCTCACTATTAAACCCATCAATACACAGTGGGTCGGGTAAGGAGGATCCGTCTTTAACAAAATGTTACTAAAATCGTCTTACACAAGTTTTTGTCTTTAAAGCCTAAAAAGCTAAAATCGATCTTATGGCTAGAACGAATGTTATGGTAGGACAAAGCAAATTTAAAAAAAAATTAATTTACTATTTTATTTTAAGATGTTTCATTTAAAGAGAAGCCTAAAATTTCCTCAACATTTCAACTTTATTCTCCTCATACGGTATACACATATTGATCGTGTTCTTGTAATTATGATCAATTTTAGTGATACTTATGTATCCCTTAGTACTTAGATTTTGCAAATATAGACTTTTTGAGTGGAATTGATGAAATATATCACTTCTTTTTACCAAGGAATTATATGTTGGTCGTACAAACTTTCCATTCGTGCACTCGATCCATCTTCATACATGGGCAAAATTACTCGGTCAAAACAAATAATAAAGTGATAATGTAAAGTGTGAACCCAAGAAGAAGCAAATTGATTGTTTTTAACTGTACTAAACACGTTACAATTTTGATTATATTTAGACAATTGATTTTGGATGAAATGACTAATTAATTAAGCTAAAACAATAAAATAAATAAAACAATATTAAAATGAGTTGGTTTCAATGAGAGGTAATCTAGGGTTTTGACTTTCAATTGCCTCATCATGTGATTTAATAAGGAATTGCTATTAATGCTATTCTATTTTTAGAAGTTGAAGATTTAAAAATCACTGTTAAGGACTGTCGCTTCATATAACGGTACTAATTGACAGTATAATATCACAGACTTTCGCTACGTATGAAATTATCTAATTAATTGCCTCCAAGCACAAAACTCCAATAGACTATCTTAAGAAGGATTTGTAACATTGACTAACCCAATTAAAAGACAACTATATTGTATTTTCCAAAATTATCAAGTCACTTTTGTGCTCTAAACAATTTCTAAAATTATGTAATAGGTGACCAAATTATTACAAGCATTAAAAGTACAACATAATACCAAAAAATCAGTGAATAACATTTATTAACAATGCCCAAATTTAAATCAAAACATCAAAACCAATTTCATATCAAAACCCTTGCAAATAATTTAGTTCATAATACTAGAAAAATCACAAACAAAAACTCCAATAAAAAGTATCATCATTAAATAAAAATAAAAAATAAAGTGTACAATACTTTAAATGGACGAGCTGATTGATATATCCTAGCTTTTTCTCGGACAACAATATAGAAAATTGAAGAGAGATAGAGAGAGAAGTAGGGCAGCTACATACAAAGCTTCTCGTGTTCTATTTCCCCACAATCTGATATGATATATATATATATATATATATATATATATATATATATATATATATATATATATATATATATATATATATATATATATATATATATATATATATATATATAAATATATATATTTTTTTTTCGGCTTAATACAAAGCTTCTTCTCAATGAGTGAAAGTGTCAACCAAGTGAAGTTTAAAACTCAAAAACCAATGTAGGCGGGTGGGCGACGTGGCTGCTTGGGAGAAAGCCAACACATTAATGAAAATTAAAATCATTAAACACGTAATTTGTAATAAATGAAAAAAAAAACACTCTAAAAGGACGGATTTGCAGGCATAGTCGATCATATTATAAACCAAATGAGGCTATAGATGATGTAAAACGGAGTCTCACTCTCTCATAGCTCAATCCATCAACATACAATGAAACAGATAAGAAGAATCCATTTTACAAAAGATATCTATAAACCTTCGTACCCAAATTTTTACCGGCGATGATTATCATCCTCGTGTGATAAGAACCGTTGGTTCATACAAAGACAGCCAGTGGGAAAGCTTTTCCTCTTTTTATTGGACAAAACCCTTTTCCTACTATTGTTTGTGAATTGACCTCAAGAATCCATTACTTTTCCCATTATGCGATGTTCATACATTCCCTATGATGTTCTCTCTTTTTGCTCCACTCACTCATCTTTCAATTGTTATTATTATTATCATCGAAATTTGTCGGATGAATCAATGTCTACATAGTGTGCAAAGGTGTACGTACATTTATGTTGCCATTTATACCTATTATTGTCCTATTTTTATTTTTTTTTATCAATCTCAAAATAATTATTTTGTTTGTCATTTTTTCTTTATAACAACATTTTTATCAATTTATTCTTTTCTTTCTTTGTACTTTAACTATGTGCCAATTACAAATGTGCATTATTGGAAACTACATTATATCATGTTCAAGCCAATTGATTTTTTCTTAATTTGTATATCGAGTCAAACAAGATAATAATTTTAGAATGTGGTGAGAATATAGTCACTTTATTTGACATCTCATTTTGGTTAAATGTAAGAGTTTAGTTGCATTGAACAAAATTCATTTGCATTACTTTCTAACTTAATTACTTTTAAATCTTAAATATTTGTTCAGTCCAATTTTAACCGATTTAGTTTTTAACGAAGAAAAAAATTCTGCACATTCGGCCAAGAGATATTTTTGTTTAGTTTATCATGTTTGGATACCGAGGTAAAAAGTAGTCATAGTCCAAGGGTTGTTTTTAAATAATTTATAAAATAAAAATTAAACAATCACGGGTTTTCTTACAACTCAGTCCATAACTCAGTTCTTAACACGCAATGAATCAGGTCAAAAAAATCTTTATATTTGATGAAATTTGATTAGAGACCCCTGGTTCTCTCTCTCTCCGGTCTTCAATTAAACAAAAAATAAATACTGTACGGATACACACTTGTAAACGTGGAGATTTAAAGGAAAAATAAACAATAAACAATAAAAAAAATAGAAAATGAAAAGCACATTCCCTTTGTGGGTTTTGTTCATACTCTAGAACCCTTAAGTTCAGGTTGGTAAACTAAAGCTTAAACCCCCACTTTCGAAATTCAACATTATTTCCTATCAGATCTTTTCCTCTATCAACTCGACCTTCAATAAGTACATTTTTGCTTGATGGGTTTTTCTTCAATCATCGAATAATCTCATTTTCTTTAACAAATCTGGTACTATCTCTCTCAACAATGTGTGTATGTGAATTTCAGTATTTGTTTATTATTGGGTTTCTTTAAATTAATGGAAATTTTTGTTTTGTTTATTTGTGGAAATATTCTTTAATTGTTGTGGTTGAAATACCTTTCTTTAGCCACTATTTTCAAGCATAAATTCTTTCCATGTCCGTTTCAAAAGAGAGACCATTTAGGTCATTTTTGCATTACTGTGCGTTAATGGGCTGGGATTCCCTGCTCATAAAGATTGAATAAATTTTGTTTTGTAATTTTGTTTTGTTGTCATTTTTTATGTTACCTTTTTGTTGAGTGCCTTCCCCTTTCAAATGAGCTTTTTCTAGGTAGTTTCTGGTAGTGTTTAACTGGTTTGAGCTAATTGTAGTTGATGCACATTTGAGGGCTGTATTCTTTAGAATGGCTATAAATAGATGTCAGTCTTTGTTTTTATTCATTGCAGGTGCCCTTCTAATTTATTGTAATAGGGGGACTACTTAGTGCCATTTTTCGAGTTTGAAGGATGAGCTACAATAGCTCTAATGTAGGTTCTGGTTAGTCTTTTTCCACTTTTATGTGACTCTTTATCCATGCATTTCAAATTTTATTGCAAATGTTAATAGTAAGAATATGTATTTTTTGTTGGTTTGCGTTTAGGACTTTGTGGTGTATGTTTTTAGCATTTTTGCTGCATTGTCACAGGTAGTAGATCAAGTAGAGGGACATTTGAGTTTGGAAGGACTTATGTGGTCAAGCCCAAAGGAGAACACCAAGCAACTATCGTTTGGTTACATGGGCTTGGCGATAAAGGCTCAAGGTAATAATGTCCATCTCTATATGAAGATTGTTGTTACCAATTTAGATGGTTTTCTAGAGAAAGTTAAGGCAAATGGTGAAGTAGGAAGTCAATTCAGTTTGATTTTTCAATTTATTATTGTGTATTTCTTGTTCTTTGATTGTAGGTTTTCTTTTATAGCATGGATGATTATGAATTCCCAAAATCAGTATTTTAAAGTAATGCTTGATGAAGTGAAGTATGTTTTCTAGATATCAATCATGTGCCGAGGGAGTAAGGGAAAGCATATTTTGTCCTATTCTCAATGTAGAAATAGACACTAGACTAGAATTTAGGGGCTAGTCCATTATGGAATCTTCTTTTGTGATTGAAATAATAAAAGAGGGCAACAACTAGTAATTGAATAAGACATTCTTAGTTGTTGTTTGCATCCTTCCACTCACCTGATTCTAAGGTCTATCCTTGAGTTTGAACTCTAAAATTCAACTGCAGAGCAGGGGACCACTCTTTCACAACTATGGTGGTCCTTGCAACTTAAAAACCTGAAATGCTTTTGATATTGAATTAAAGTATTACAGTTTATACATTTCTCGTTTTTCATAAATATGCCATTGAGAACAAACCAAGTTAGTCTGCTATTTGATTTCATCATGCATATGTTATTTGATTTTTTTAATGTTCCATATCCTTGTTGCCAAGCCATGATATCAACTTTCTGTGTTGTCCAACAACTAAATAGTTGACATGATGATGTCTTATTAGAGCAGGCAAATTTTTTGCTTTTGGGTTCCCATGCCCTGTTAATATATCTCTGTTTCTCAATCTTTGCCCAGAGCTGACTTTTGATATTTTTTACAGCTGGTCCCAGCTCCTGGAAACACTTCCGCTCCCCAACGTAAGATGAGAATATATCTTTCATGCTCATGCTCATGCAACACTAACTTCCTAGGACGAGAACATATCATTCCCAACGTATTATAGACGAAATACTAGTACATAATTATCCTGTTTTCATCTACATTCCAGATTAAATGGATCTGCCCAACTGCTCCTACTCGTCCAGTAGCTATATTTGGTGGCTTCCCCTGCACTGCTTGTAAGTTCATGAGCTCATTGAACCTATTTGATTCGAAAACATCTTAAATGTTTGGGATTACCTACCCTAGTGTAATAAATGAGATTTTCTTTTAGTGTCATGCACTTTTTATTATCCATTTATTTCCTCCATGACTGATAACAAAGACTAATGAGATATCTCACATGAATTTTTTCAGGGTTTGATGTAGGAGAGATTTCAGAAGATGCTCCTGATGATTTGGAGGGTTTAGATGCTTCAGCAGCACATGTTGCGAATCTCTTGTCAACGGAGCCCGCTGATAGTACGTTTCCTTGTTGGTAGCTTCCATATGGTATGATTTGAATTTATATAACAAGTAAATAAGATGATTCTTTTCAGTGAAGGACGTTGTTTGTAGCTTTTAATGTTTGGTCATATATATGTCAATAGTAAATTAATCTCACAGCAATGGTAATTGGTAACTTTTGAGGGTTTTTTTCATGTTTAATTGTAATCTCTTTGAACAATTGTAGTTTTCCCATTGCCAACTTATGTGATGGTGTAATACCCGGAAAGTTCAATGTGTTCACTGTGCAGACTTTAGCATGCACAATGTGCCCAAACTGCCAGACCTTTACATGCTGATTAAATTTAGTAATGTTAAAATACGTTACAGCAGGAGCAACTAAAATTTGTATCACAATTCATTTTAGATTTTTTTTTCTCTCTGCTTTATGTTATGAGAAACACAAAAAATTTCATCAGATGCAAAAGATCTCACTGATGAAGCTCTATTGGTATTGTAATACGTACTAGCATTGCCTAGGAAATTCTATGTTGTACGTCACTTGCATGATATGACCGCAGTGGTTGACATATAATAATTACTACTTATGGCTCTCGATGAATCACTTTTTAATTTTCCCTTTGTCCTTAAATGAATGCCAATATCAACGAAAAAGTTGACTTTCTCAAAGTATGTCTTTTAACCAAAATTGATGTTCATTTGCCAATAGAGGTAATGTAGTATTTCAACTTCTTCATGGTTAAAAGGTTGGTGTCCACGAGATATTCCTTGTTATTGGATTCACGGGTTTTGTACTTATGGTGGCAAAAACATCTTTGTATGGAAAAAACAACCTTATCCCTCCATAAGCGCTTCCACATGTTTCACTCTTCTATTCACACCTATTTCATATTTGACATTTCCTCTTCTTATATCTAACATTGCATGCTTTATAGTCAGGGTTATATTAATAAATCACTATGTTCCATGTTTTTTCTCCCTATTTCTCTTTACGTATGCACATCTGGCTGCACTTTGTCAAAACTGTTTGTGTATGAATAAGAAAATGTAGTTTTATGCTGGATCTTAAACTGTTCATACTGTGTCTACGTATATCCTCCTTACAGTTAAACTAGGTGTTGGGGGCTTCAGTATGGGTGCTGCTACTGCTCTCTACTCTGCAACATGCCACCTCCAAAGGCAGTATGGCAACGGAAGTCCGTACACGGTCAACCTTAGTGTAATTGTTGGTCTCAGTGGCTGGCTTCCATGTTCAAGGTTTGACTTTCAGTTCTTTAATCGTTGTGGTACAACAGTTTACATTCTTATTTTTTGTTAAGCATTTCAATACACTCAGCGGCTATTGTTATGATGTTATCCAGGACTATAAGAAACCGAGTTCAAGGATCACAAGAGGCTTCTAGGCGTGCAGCATCACTGCCCGTTTTGCTGTGTCACGGTCTAGGTATTCATACACTACTCAATCTACCTTAATAGATATATAAATCATGCTTCACCATTTTCTTTGTTACGGAAATTCTCATCTTACAGTGTAGAAGAAACTCTATGCTCTTCGTCCTAGGTTTTATTCCCCATAAAAAAGGCTATTTAAGGATTATTCTATAATTCCTGGATTTACCCTATACTTAACAGCTCTTAATGAAGAGAAAGATTTATGAACCTGGTAATGAGTGCTCTATATTTTTCAATTGTGTATAAGAGAAGGGTGGCAACAAGGCTCATAGTCTCATAAATTATATTTTCCATTAGGATAAATCTGGAAGATCATCGACTAGGTAGTTAATTGGAAGAATTTTTTCCGCACACATTTAAATGTAAAATCAACTACATGCCTCAAAACTATTCAAATTCATGTATTTACATGTTCCACGTCTTGATAATACGAGTTTTTCTATTTGTAATTTTGTATTATTTAACTGGTGGACATAAAATTCTTGGCGTAAGTTACAAAGAAGCCTGCAAGTTGATAGATTACATCAGCTCATGGCTTCAGCATGTAGTGCATCTTTCTTTTATTTTCGTGCAATCACTGGCTCTATTAGTTCTTGTTGCATGTGTGGGATTAATGTTTGTTGATAATCCTTCATCCTATAGTCCAGAATGCCATCCAGTGGTTGGTTGTACAACCAGTTCGCTCGTAGCTTACAGTATAGTGTACCACTCAAATCAATTAATAGAAATTCATTCTCGTACTCACATTCACACTTCTAGCTGTAAATAACTGGTTTCTTGGAATCAACTGCCCGTCGCTGATCTGCTACTTACCCATCTCGACATTCTCTTCGAGTCATAGCCCTCTGTAGTGTAACTATGTAGAGCATTGATGTATAACTCAAAGCCAGTCTCATATTCCAGGGTTATTTCCAAACTAAAATGCATCACATGATTGATTGTCCCTTCTTTTCTTTTAGATAGAACGTTTTTTTGAGTTATACACCTCACACCACTTATCTTACTTGGCACAAAAAAAAAAAGTACCCCTCACCACTTGAGTACTCTTGAATCTCAGTCTGGCTAACTCCTTCAGTTGGCGCTGTATGATCCAGAAGAAGGTTGCTGAAGTTTTGTGTTTGCTGTAGCATTTTTCTGAAGTTCCACACACGGTAATAGCATTCGGGTATCTCGATTAGTCAAGGTGGGGGTACTGTTTATGTGGGTTTCGTAAAGCTCCATTGACATGTCTGATGTTATTTATTTAATATTTTTGATAATGAAACATGTCTGATGCTTTTAAAATATGGGTTTGACTACTTTAATATTTTAATGGCCATCACCTATAAGAAAAGGTTTTTACTTAAGTTATGGTTTATGTCAGTGGAGTCTTCTTGGTTGTGTGAAGGGATCCACATGTCAGTTCATGGCAAAAGATATGATTATGTATTAGACATCAAACATAAGGGGTAACATAGAAGTATATGATCTCCTGTTTCCAACCAGGGGAATGGTATCAAACTTGTCCCCAGTTCACCATGCCTTCGAACCGGCAGGGCAGACACCCTTCCGAGGCTTGAATTTTGTGGACTGAAGTATCCTAGCAGAGATTACTCCCAAAAGAAAGGGAGCTCTTAGGTTTTGGCCAATTAGTGGTGTTTTGTTCTCAGTTTGTAACTATTAAAATTAGGTCCACTAGGACCACTACTATGCCTCTATGAATAGAGGAATTCTGAATTTGATAAGCTTATCCATCCTTATTCAGGTAGATGAGAGTTTGGAGCAAGTGTGGTCCAGGCCATGAGGCCAAACATCAAAACTGATTTTGAGTCTTGAGATTAGGGGGTCTAACCTTGACCTTTTGGCGGTTCCCAAATGGTTTCTTTTCATGCTGAAACCCTACTTTGGATTTCACTTTTCGATGTTTTAAAAGTTGCACTTGCTTCATAATATCACTTGGAGCGTCATATAGTAGCATATCAATTATGAAAATCAGCATTTAAAGAAAAAAAGTGTTTCTTTCTAAAAGCACTTTAAATTTGTTAATTATGCAAAGAAAAACAGAAAACCGTCGATATAAACACCAAAACAGGGCCTACCATTTGGAGAGTTTATGTTAGTTTTTATTTTTATAAAGAGGATAAGTAGTGGTTCTACACTCGCCCCTTCGGTGACTTGAAACCCACAACCCGTTAGGTGTTGGTAAGCGTCTTCCCACTAAGCTGCCCTTCATTGTCCATTTGAAGAGAGTTTATCATAGCAAATATCCACTAGTTCAGAGAACAAAATGACAGATTAGTGTCATCAAATTTGTTATGTTGTCTTGTTTCCAACACTGATAAGCACAAAACAAAGAGATGTGTGCCTTCACGACATGCATAGTCATCTAGGTAATCCACAGTTCATATGAGGTTGACTTGCGCATCACGCTCTCTTGCCATTGCAGAATTTTGGGAACTGTCTACTAATCACAGCCTTTCCAATAGCGATGTAACTGTTGCTGTAAGAAGATATTTGTACAGCAATACACTCTCTTGCCATTGCAGAATCTTGGGAAGTGTCTACTAAACACAGCCTTCCCAATAGCTATGTAACTATTGCTGTAAGATGTTTTTACCATTGTGAAGCAAACGGGGTTGGCAGAGAAAATTGGTTTCTAGAGGAAGAAATCTTTTTCCATATACATTTTACATTTAACAAAGAAATTTCCATTTATTGTTGAATCCTATCTGACTCCATTTAGCTGTATTCGGATAACCCAACTCTCAGTCTCAAGGTTTATGCTTTGTCACATACACTCATTAAACTCAAAATTATAAGGGAGGTGAAGTTGAACTTGACAGCCAGATTAACTGCTGTGAGTTGATTACGCTCTGTAATAACATTGCACTAATTTGAAGGGCTTATTGTAACGTTGATACTTCATCACTTACTTTGTAGACCATAAAGTAAAGAAATGAATTTTACTTGGGATGAAACCCATTGTAGTCTTTTTTCGAAACATTGAAGTTGCTGATGTATTGTGTTTCTATTGCAGCGGACGATGTGGTAGCATACAAACACGGAGAAAAGTCTGCACAGACGCTAAGTTCTGCAGGATTTCGGAATCTGACATTTCGAACCTACAACGGGTAACGTTTTCTTGGCTTTTTGCTAAACCTCGTACCTTAATGTTGTTAAGAGTACTCTACTGAAAGCATTGTATACAGGCTTGGTCATTACACAATCCCAGAAGAGACCAATGAAGTTTGCAGTTGGCTCACACAAAAGCTGGGGCTTGGGGGATACAGGTCATGAAGTTGTTTGTGGTATAAGGGGGTATACAAGAGCAAGGAAAACATAAACATTAATTTAGGAAGCAGCAGGTTTAATTAGATTAGGGTGTTGGCAAGGGTGGGGTATACTTATTTTTATTTAAAAATAAACTATTTGATTTTGAATATATAAATCATTTCTAAATGATGGTTTTAGAATAAAATGGTGAATGAGATGAGATGCACACCATTTCTGCCTGTCTTGTTAAATTTGTTTCTGGGTGGGTTTTTATTTTTCTTTTGGTTTGTTTGGTTGTGCTGCAATTACTTGCTATATTGATAATTTTATTACTCAATTTTTATGATGCGCCATTGGCTGCTGCCTCTCGATTTGTTATCAACTATTCCCTCCATTCTTAAATATAAATAGTGTTCAGCTTGATTCGGCACGCCGGTTAAGAAAAGATAATTTACTCCATTTAGCCCCAGTAATTGGGTGGGTTGAGTTGGGTATGGTTGGGACGGGTAATGGGTTGGAACCTATTTGAACTCAAATATTAAACGAGTCGAAATGAGTTGATTTGAATTGGATCGAGTTATAACGTGCAATGGGTTCAAACAGGTTGACCTGTTTTAACTTGAATTTCCTAAAAAAATTCATATATTTATTTGAATTTCCTAAAAAAATGCATATATTTATAAAGTAAAAACTAGTGGGCCAAAAAAGGATAATGGGTCTGACCTGTTTAAATTCGACCCAACAATATTTTTGGGTTAAAACGGATTATTCGTTTTGATAAAAAATGTTAACGGATTGGATTGATTTATGTATTTTTCTCATCGGGTAGGATGATTTGGTGGGTTTCAAGTTATAATTTTCAAACCTAACTCTATTATAATTTATAAATATCAGAGTAATGGATATTTTCAAATGGTGCCCATGTGAGAGTGAGGTTGGTTAATTAATGAGTAAAATGGTAAAAGTAATTTTTTTAAAGAAAAAAAATTAGAAAATGAATATTTTTTTGGAGCGGTCTGAAAAACTAAAGATGAAATGTTTTGTACGAGCGTGTCAAGTATTAATCCTTTTGACAGCATCAAATCAAAATCAAAGAACAAAAGTGCCAAGTACTATGTTATACGATAACACTTTTTTTTGGAGAATTTTATTTTATTTTTATTGTATAATTTTTGTGCTACAAATAAAGCGGATTATGCAGATAACATCTATATTATAATAGAGTTCATTATTACATATGCAATTGACTAAAGCTGTTTAGAGGTTAGGATTAAATAATCTTAAAAAAATTAATGTGTGGGATTCACTTTCACATTCACATGTGTGAGAGTAGTTATCCACTTTTAACTCTCTATTTTCTTTCACCCTATTACAAAGTCATCCCTTACAATTAATATTATAAGCATTTGAAGATCAAACGTTTGGCATTGCATTAAAAAAAAAGTTATCCCTAATACGGTAAAAAATCTAGGTTCTATGCACCAGAAAACATTTATTTCTTAAACTTGAGTTACATCATACACCATAAAAACTAGTGTTTTAATTCCTTCCGTCTAATTTAACAAACTTGACTCATTTTTTGAATATTCATGTAACAATTACTTGTAAATATATATATCCTTATTTGAGCTTCTCCCAACCATCTTTCAATAGTTATGGCAATTCATGTTATACGAGCATTTACACATCGCATAAATAAGCTTCATTTGCGAATTTACATAAAGTTACAAGTATTGACACGAGCACTACCAAAATAGTTGCATTGTACCCCATTCACACTTATCGTATACAAGCCTTTGCATTGTCAATATACATGACATGTGAATCACATATAGAACATGCTTTATTTTTTTCTTATGAAGTTAGTGAGAGATTAGGAAAAGGCGCAACACCCATGTTTTCTTTCCTTTGATACTTGAGTGTTGCAGCAACCGCTATCCATCTGCGCTTAAAAATACTGACGATTTTCCTGAGTTTTAGATCAGAGAAGATGAGTATAGAAGTAATGGATTGTAGAAGATTCAAACTAAATCAAAATTTGCAATTTATATGAATGGAATAGAAATTGAGATGAAATTAGGGAAGTTGAATCACACTGGAGTAAAACTAGAGAGGCTTTTCGTAGAGACGATCAATGAGCATTGGTTTTCATTCTCCACTATGAAAAAAATCTCTTCCTTTAGTCTAGTTTGAGATATATGCACAAAGGATGCATCTGACAAATGCAACCAAATTGGCTTCGTATATGATATGAGAGCCATGATGTCAAAAAATATTTAACTCGATTCACATGGCAAGTTACAACCATTGAATAAGGTTTCGTCTTTGCAAAGTAGTCTCACTGCTTTTATATTTGAATGTTCATGATGTACGGTGGGCGTCTCATTTTTTACCATTGAATCTAAATGATTCAATGTATTTCTATATTTGAATGTCAAGGTCTTAACACTGAGGGTTCTAGAATTTGGCCATAACGCACGCTGCGCATTAGCATAGCAATCTTGGGCATTAGCGATGCTAGCACGCTCCTCAGCACATGCCTTTGCGCCATGTGTTTTGAAATTTTCCATAACACACGCATAACCTTAGCTTCTCACTAACGCTAAGGCATCGTTGATAACTTCTAGAATTAATAGAGGAGCCCTGCAGGTTACCCTTAGTGTAGAATGACATGATTGAATCATGTGGATACATCTTTGTAGTGTGCATCATTCTCAATATATGTTCATAAATTTGCTTGACTCGAAACCTCTTGAATCAGCTTGTTTATTTCTTCTTTGCACATGTTCTTGTAACCACACTAATTAGGAACTTGATTTGGAACCCTTGATATTATGTTGTAACTTGCCTCATAAAATAACACCCTAGTGTATCGTATACACGTTGTTGAAGGTATCATAAAATTTAATATGCCTTGATTAAGGCTCTTAAAAAAGTAGCTATTCCCTTAACTGGGAAAAGCTTTATGTGCCACCTTCTCTAAGCTAATTCTTCACACCTTTTCGTAAAAAAAAATCGTAAGTCATTGAGCATTAACTTCAGTTCTAGTTCTTTAGGCCTGTGGGTTGGGTTGGGTTGATATGAGTCGGGTAATGGGTTGAAACGAGTCGTAACCAATTAGAATGTCCTGAATATAAAACACGTCGAAATGGGTCAAGTTAAAATGGTTCGACTCGTTTTAACCCGTATTTTCCCCAAAAATCCATACATTCGTAGAGTAAAAACTATCAGGATTGTATATCCATTGCCTCTCCAACGCCACCACTTTCTTCAAATTGCACAAATACATCGACTGGAGAAAAATCTCCATCTAGTCGTGCTAGGCGCTGCCTAGTCGTGCTAGGCGCTGCTCACCGCCTAGATCTCTTCCTTCAAGACCATATAACAACACCTCAAAAAGAAAATGGACGAAAGAAGGGAAGGAAAGATAAGAAGAAACTGAGGTCTTACAGCAGCTGTGACGACGACAATTGCGACGGCGACGGCAACAACAACGACTATGGTGCTGTGATGATGGATAGCGACAATATAGGGAGAGATCTAAGTATCTAACCCGAGAGAGATAAATAATGTATGCTTCGTCTTCTGCTCTAAGGGGAAAAAATCTATCTCTTCGTCTTCTGCGCAAGGAAACAACTCCCCTTAAAATTGCCGGTTGGGAATAGTATTGGGGAAGATATGTACCAAATTTGATCCATATTTTCAAACTAACCCTTTAGCTTTGTCTTCTATTTGTTTCTTCCCCTTGTTCTAGAGCTGTCAAATAGGGCAAAAGCCCGCGGGCATGCCCGCCCTGCCACCCATTAGGGACGGATTGAGCTGATATATTAAATACCCGTTTGAAAAATGGGCTTTTCGAGCTTTGCCCGTGCGGGCTGTGGGCTGCCCGCACTTTCTTAATTTTATATTGCAATTGCACTTTGGCAGCAGTGACCAGTGAGTAAAGCCCACTTCCCACAGACAGCCCAACCCATTCCATAATTCCATTTGGAATTTACATCTAATTAGAGTTAGGGTTAGGGTTAGTATAAATATAATAGTATCTGCATCTCACTCAAAAATGAACAAAAAAAATACTTTCACTCTCTCTCTCTCGCTCACGCTGTCACACGATTCACACAGACAGTACTCACAGCGATTGCGCCGCCTCCTTGGCTTCGGCTCTTATCTCTCTTTCATCTCACGTTCTCACTCTCATCTCATGCTCTTTCTCACGCCGTCTTCGTCTTCGGCTCTTCGCCAATCGCCGTCATCGTTATCATCGTCTTCGTCGCCTTCGGGTTTCCTGATTCCTCTCTCTCTCGTCTCGCTCATTTCTACGCCTTCGCCTCGCCTCCGCCTCCGGCCTCGCCAATCGCCGCTGTCGTTCCTCTCTAGATCTCACACTCTCTCTTCCTTTCCTGCTTCCAGCCTTCCAGATCCCGGCGGATCTCCTCCACAACCTCAGTCCTCAGACCTCAGTCCTCAATCGATACCTGCTATTGCCCGCCTATGGAGTCCCAACATTATCAATTGCTAGTTTGCTACTTAAAAGCCAATAGATACCTTCATAATTGTTGTGACATACTAGTGTTTCTACTTTCTATACTGATATTAAATTTAATATTGGTATTATATTGGTATATAATTAATTGGTATATTGGTATATAATTAATTGGTTTATTTGTCAAAAATCCAAATCTATTTTAAATTTAAATAATTGATAATAAATAAAAAAAATTAAATAAACCCATTTTTTGCAGGCTTGCCAATTTTGCCCGCGGCCCTATGCGGGATGGGTTGGGCTAGGGGTTTTCAGGACCGTTATGTTCGCGGGCTTTCCCACCCCAGCCCGTTTCACAACGGGCTTTTTAGGCCCGTGGGCAAACCCGTCCCGTAAGCCCGTTTTGAAAGCTCTACCTTGTTCTTATTCAAATACACAAATTGCAACTTTGACTCAAAATTTACTTTTTGGTATTCATATTTTCTTGGGATTTGCACTTTATGTAATGAAATTGAATTGGTAGATTTAAAATTTTAATCTTATAAATTGTAATATGATCATTATTTTAATATTTTTAGATTATTAGATGATATTTAATATTTATATTAATATATATGAAGGTTTTAATTATTGCTAGTTAAATTATATTAGAAAAATTGAAAACTATTATAATTATCCCTTAATTCTAGGCCCCCCCATAGATCCCCACCTAGGTTCCCTAAGTGCTCATTTTACGCCTAGCGGATGCCTAGCGATTTTTAGAACATTGATTGCATATAAATTGCCTTGTTTTAGGACAACCCACTAACTCACCACCAAGTTCCATCCAGTTACTATTGGATTTCTCCCAATCTACCCCAACATATTTATGTTTTCGATCATGGAGAATCAACAACAACTCCTAAAAGAAAATGAATAAAAAAAAAAGATGAAAGCAACCACCATCCACCACCTTAGACTTTTGTGGATATCGCTCCAACTCTAAACCAACATCAAAATCCCTCGACGATCTAGTCCAAATCTTAAATGTGCATCCTTTATAGAAAAAACATGTTAATTAGAGTATTGTATTTGAGAATTCCTCGATCTAGGTTTGGGGGAGCATGGATAAGAATAGCAAAAAAATTTAGAATATGAAATTTGAAAATACAAAATTACCATTGCACATGATCGAACCCGTTATCTTTATAGCGTCTATTAGGCCCAAGGGGCAAACTGAGACAAATTGTAACATGGATCATGAAAATGGGAAATAATTAGATTGGGAGGTAAATTGAGATTTGGTGGATACTATTGGGGGGCTAATTATATTTTGCCCAAAATTTTATAATAGTTATATTATTCACCCTCCTCTAGACCTAATTTGTACCCTTTGGGGCTCATGAAGTAGGCGTTGGGTCTCTTTGTTAGTCAAAATCTTAAGAGTTAGCAATCTTTTGTTGTTCCCAAGTAATTTTTAAAAATTTTCGTGATATCCTTTTAGAGCTACACCCCCAGCCACTAGTCAAGGACATGAGTGTCATTCATAACACTCTTCTATAGTGAGAACATACACATCTAGAAAGTCATTCTTTATGTGAACGAATGACACATATATACATGGATTTACAATACATATAACACTTAATTATGTAACACCATAAACAAGTTTACTAACATGATATATAGAAAATAAAAAAATTGCAATAAAAGAACACAAGCTACTAATAATCGTACCTTTTTGCATTTGCGATTTTGATCAAACCGCTCTTCAACAACCCATCCTACGAGCAGCCACTCATAGGTAGGGTATCCTTTATCAGAGAACACCGAGTATCCAACATTGGCCCGACGTTGATACTGTATTCTCTTATGCACGTTTATCAGGGTGTAGGCTGTTTGTGTTGGAATACATCCATCATCTTTAAGCCTATACACCCTGACAACGATTGTAGGTGCATAATGTCGTTGATAATAAATTTGCCCCAAAGGAAGTGGGGTCAAGGTTGGTGGAGCAGCTCGTGGTTGTGATTGGGCCGCCGACGGTGCTCCACGCCTAGGGTAAGGCTCAAAAGCATTAGTTGCCCTTATGCGAGTTGCTCTATAATGGTTCATTGTTGAGACTCGAGAGCTTGGTGAATTGGACTAATGAATATGGAGGTCTAAGCTCTCGTGACACCTTTGTTACAAATGAATAGTACAAAATATCAAGAGACAATGGATAGGGGTGGAGTGGGGAGGAATAAATGGGTTTTTTCTTTCTGATTACACAAACAATTTTCAGAATTTATGTGAAAGGCCAAATGGCCATATACTTTTTTTTTTCAAATCAAATTTAGATTTGTATTTTAGTCACTAATTACAACAATTAGCTATTTGTAATCTTGAAGTAATGCATATTTCTTATATCTTTTGACACACATTCACACCAACTTTTCAAGTATTATATTGAAAGATGCCTTTGGTGGGTGTTTGATATTGTATCTTTCTTCAATTATTTTAAATAAAGATAAGTGAGATAAGAGAGAATTTAATTTTGGTAATTAAATGCACCATATATTAGCCCAATGAATCCATTTTACAAAGCTGATATATATAAAAAGGATTAAGATTTTGTTGATTTCATTAAATTACATGTAAAGTAGTCAAGCAGGAGATTACAAACAATATGACAAATTACATGAATGAGATGACTATTGTAGTAATAAGTGTAACATTAAATTGAGTCTATCCCTTCATCGAGAAATAAATGACGTTATAGGATTTTAAGACAAATTTATTCACATTTTACTAAAATTGTTCTTATTAATTACTTTCTAATTAAATGATGTATTTTCTTTGTGAATATGAAAAGTTTTATTTTTCTAAAAAAGAAGGATAATATAGTCTTTTTATAAACTTCCTTAATCTGTGTGCAAATCTCTAAAAACATAATTTATTTTGGGACGAAGAGAATATATAACAAATGTTCTTAGAGCACTTGTTAAGATTGTCCTTGTTGAAAATTGAAACCTATGTTATTTAGGGGTATTTAATACTCCATCAGTTTCTAAATAATTGTCCTCATTTTTTTTGTCTGTTTCAAAATAATTTTCCTATTTCAAAACTTTTTTTAAGAAAACACTTTTACCACATTATCCTTACTTTGTTTACCTACTTTAATTATGACCATATACTCGAGGTATTAAAGAAAGCCACACATTACATCAATATATGTAATACATTTAATTAGTTTTTTCTTAAATGGTGTCCCAAATCAAACCGATTATTTCAAAACGGAGTAGTATATTTTTCGTTAAATTTAGTGAATCCAATGGGTTCATATTATTATTATTAGAAAGCTAATATGTTTGAAGGGTGAAGATTTTGTTAAATAATTTAGATTACAAGTAATATGAGATTTTACATGAATGAGATGACTAATAATGTAATTAGTGAATAAAGTTATTACCAAAAACAAAGTCTAAATTAAAAAAAGGTTATTCTAACATGAGATAAATTCAATTCATTATCGAGTGTTTTCTTTTCCTTTATAAGATGCAATAATTAAATTCAATACTTAATTAATGTGAATTCAGTGATTACAGATAAATATAAGTTGAGATAAGAGGGAATATGATTTTGGTAATTAAATACACAATTTATTCACCCAATGAGTTCATAATGCAAAGCTAATTAATAGATATATAAAGCCTTTTTTTGTTGTTGATAAATTACATTAATGAAATGACTATTTTAGTAATAAGTTAATACTCACTGAAGTTGTTATGAATAATAATTCAAATTAGTTGCACATCATAACTAAGAAATATATTGTAATAGGAGATAAGTTAACATTAAATTTAGTGGATCACAAACCCGTTATTAGACGTAATTATTAACTTTCCTTCTTATATATATATATATATATATATATATATATATATATATATATATATATATATATATATATATATATATATATTCATATCCGTGCTTATTGCACAGTGCTAGTATATTTGATTTCGTCAATTAAAATGACAGTGCCTAAATATAAGGTGCGATTTAAAAAAAATGTTACAATTGAGGGGTACATTGCTTCAAGTGATTGTTGAGGGATTGATGTTTTATAAGAGGTGACTGTTCAGAAAATTAATCGCAGAGCATAACTTTGAAATGTGAAGAAAAAACACAGGAAGAAGAAAAAGGGATGACTGCTCATAATATTAATTGTAGGGGGTGACTTGTAATAGGAAAAAAAATAGGGAGTTAAAAATAGAAAACTACTCACACATGTGAATGTGAGGGTGAATCTCAACCGTTAAATTTTTAAAGATAATTTAATCTCAACCTCTGAATAGTTATAGTCAATTGCACATGTGCGAACCTAGTTGTTTAATAATATATTGTGCCAATGACACGACGCGAGTAGGAGAGGATGTCAGTATTGGAGGGTGTGAATATTTAAATAAATCAATATATGTTTTAATCATGTTTCAAAAAGAGTCTAAAATAATAAATTGAAAATGAAGACCTCTCGGTAATCAATTAAAACAATATGATTATTCAGCAGTGGAGCAAAAAAAACTTTTTTTATAATTTTTTTAAGGAAACATGGACGGTACCCTTCTAGATTTTATTAATAAAAATAAAATTACAAATTTGAGGGGGACAACCAGAAAAAAAAATTCAAATTATTTTTTCCTGTGATTAAGAAAAAAAATAAAGTTGAAAATTTATTTCTTAATCAATAACTCGAAAAGTACCTTGATCAAAAAACAATTAAACTTATTCATTCAAAATTATTATGCTTAATATGTTCAAGATTGTCAATTTAATATATAATCCATATTATATTAATGACTAGTTAATATTAAAATAGAGGAATGTGGTAGTGCTGAATTGTTTTACAATAATCAAACGGAAAAAAACTGCCCTAAGATTCATTTCTACAAAACCTCAAAAAGTTAAAACTAAATTATAAAA
>JABEVN020000472.1:0-31192 GCA_013146195.2 Codonopsis lanceolata | reverse complement strand
TTTGACCTGGATTATTAATATTAGTTTGATGTGTAGTTTAGTTTAAAGCCTATGTGTATGTGGCACATAATTGAAGTAGGATGAAAAAATAAGGGTAAATTGGTAAGTGTTGTCCTTAAAAGAAAGTTTCAAATAAGAAAATTATTTTAGGACAGACAAAAAAAAAAAAAGAAAGAAATAATTTTGGGACGTAGAGAGTACATGCTTTGGAAATACAAAAGATGCCAAATACAAAAGAGAAACAATTAATCCACTAGAGCGCATTGCTATTCACTTTGTGAGTGAAGCTAGAAGCTGCTATATTTGTTATTTACAAGAACCTACTTTTTCACTTGATTCTGCCCCTTGGAAATTTGAGTTATTCTTTGTGTTTGCCTTGCAGTATCAGTCTTTCCATATTCCATAAAGTAAAAGAGGCTGTCTAGACTTGATGGGATGTTTCTTTCTTCTTGGATTTCTTTCTCTCGAGCAAATAAATTCTCTCTGCGTCAGGTATGGCCAACATGATCGTATGCAGCTTGAGGTTTAGTTCTTCAACCTTTTCCATTAGCCCGTCATTTGTAAACATGCCAATGAGTACACTTTGTATAGTTTTCCAGCTCTCTGCCAGTGGTAGAACGATGATTACAGCTGATCCGATGGTACCCCATGCTACAGCAATCACTGCCCAGAATGTGAAGTACCCTTTGCTGAAATCCTCTGAAATAATGTTGGGAATAGCTTGTAAGTTAGAGATATATATCTATATATAGTCAACCTTCATCCCCCCTTAGAAGAAAACGACTTATAAAATGACGTTATAATCGTTTCCCTTAAGTAGCACTTGGAGGGAAATAGTGGAATCATGCACACTTAAATGTATCAAAAGATACTTGGTAAGGAACTTACTTGCAGGAAGCGAAAGAAGAGGCCATAATATGACAATAACAATAGTAAAGCCGACACCCCATTTTATGATCCATTTTTTGGCGTTCATCAGCTTATCCTCCCTAAACTCGTCAGCTGCCAGTTCACTCTTTTCCTTTTCAACAACAGTAATCTGCTTAGTTGTATCCCAGTCATAGTTTTGAGGTCTCACAAAACTGCATACAGCATGAATAGCTCCACCAGTAAGTATGGATACAAGGTTTCCAGCAAGCATTGGTGCATTCCTTCCGGTCGTGTCAAGATTAACCCGACCATACTCAATGCTTGCAACCGACAACCAAGTTATAATCCCAAGAACACAACCAACTGTTGTCCCTAGAATAGCGCCAAATGCATTAGCTTTCCGCCATAGAAGCATGAAAGCAATGGGAATAACTGCTGAGCCAATGAATACTCCCATGGCCAGATACATCCAACCCAGAGAAACTCCGGCTTTGTTCAGTATTACTGCCAGAATTCCCATGAAGCATCCAAAAGATAGCACAATGGCCCTTGACACTTTAAGAATCTGTTTTCCAGTGGCATCTGGATTTATGTATGTACGGTAGATATCATATGTGCATAATGAGGAGACTGCAATCAGCTCCGAGGAACCAGCAGATGTCACAGCCCTGACAGATTATATTCAAAACCGAATATTAATGCCAGAAACGTGAATAGAGAAAAACTTTAACAGGGGTTAACTTGTAACTCACATGAAAAGCATGGTGAGAAGAAGAATAGATCCTCCTTTACCCATCAAAGCAATAGCAGTGGCAGGAGGAACAAGTCCATGGCTTGCTTCGCTTGCTGTTATTGGAAGGTCAAGGGCTAGCGCTCCTAAACCAAGTGATGTTGCCAGAGAGAAAGGCACAGCAAACCAGACTAGCCCACCCAACAAGTAACCCTTATGAGTTGATGAGGGTCTTGCAGCAATGGCGCTTACCCAATATCCCTATGAGCGAAATATTGAAAATACTTTAAAATTTGAAGTCTACCCAAGAAACAAGGGAGAGGTTAAGAACTTTGTCAAGAGTGGAAACATACATTATCGACAAAAACAGTACCGAAATTGCCAACTATGTTGATAATTCCAAACACAAGCCCACCAGAGCTCAACATCGTTAGGTAAGACCCTTTGTAGTTCCGCTAACTGGGCCACAAGATTGCCCATTGTGGGTGAGAGGTTCCTGACAAATTCTTGATTTGCTTGAGACCTCCATTAACGTTGATAGACAACGCTTGGGCTACCAAGCTCACTGCTCGCAGTGTAAACTAGGTACACAAAAATGACGAGAACCACATGTACTGACATAACAGACCAAATCATTGATCTCAGATTATATTAAAACATTTCAAATTAATGAAAGACATAAGGCAACAAGACATGAGATACCTATTACTGAATGTATGTAGCTAGCCAAGAAGGTAGCTTTCAGTCCTCCTGCTAGGGTATAAACAATTACTCCGAGAGGTATAAGAAAACTAGCAGCATAAATGTTCACTCCCGTCAGTGCATTGACAACAGCAGAGCCACCAAGAAGAAGCATGGCGGTGACAATGATATTTGTCATGAAGCAGAAGCCAAGAAAAACAAGATGAGCAGCAGTTCCCCATCTGATTTAGGAAGTAGGAAGCCTACCGTTAAACTTTTTACAGAGAATCTGTTTTACGAGTAAGATGTTGATCCAACAAATAACACAACATACCGAGCTTTTACAATTTCACAAACAGTATGAGCATGAGGAGCTTTCCTCTTGATCTCTATGGCTAACACACCAAACAATAGTACCTGTAGATGACCATTATTAGAATATGTGTTTATGGACGCATCAGAACGCATTCCTGCATTCGCCAAGTCTGTTTGTACTTTGTAGATGAAGACATTTGAATTATTGTAATTTTTAGGACACAGCTTTTTCCATGACCCATTATCTGAGTCACGTAGTAACAAAATATGTAACAACGAGAAGGTCTTTTGCAGAGTGATCAGTTTTGACATGCCTGAATGGTAGCGCCACTTGCATACCAGAAAGGACCACTAACTCCGTACTCCCATGCAACATTGGAACTTTGTAAGATTGTAGCTGCCCACGTCCACTTCAGGAATCAAATTCATTCAAGTCAGAAAATATAGAAATCCTTTAGAAATACACACCAGACTCCAATCTGGATTCATTACCTGAGATACTATAACACTAGCAATAAGCCCTGTTTTGACATTTCTGCCTGCTGTGTTGAACCATTCCGATGTGTGACGTGACCCCACATATCGCTTCTCCAGCCACACCTGAACCGGAAAAAATGCCATTGATTCATGTTTCATCTCGAGATTCCATATTTGAAAATAACTTTCTTGAGAAACATGGCCCGACCCTTGAGATCAAATTACGATTATGACAGTGCGAGTATCATGATTAATGGAACATAATAAAAAGAAGAAAGTCATGAAATGGAACGAACAATGGTTTAACTAGTGAAACATTATAGAAAGAATGAAATTAGTACCAGGAAAGAGGTTAAGATGGCAAACAAGGCACCAAATCCAAGAATCACAGAGTACCCAACCCCTTGATTAAGCACTGATTTACCTCCAAAGAAACTGGTCTGTCGCACGCACCCACCGGAGTTTTCATCGTAATACTTGCCGGAAAAATCAAACGGCGGACAGAGAGCTGAGGAGGAAGCCATAGAGCTTTGTGGGTTGGCTTGGTTCTGCTACTCTTTCTCCTTGTCTTGGCTATTTAACACGAAACTTTGCCATTGAATCTTTTAAGTTATTGTCAAGCAGCAGGGCAAGAACACAGCTTGCAACGGTAGATCCAATAATAGATAGTCAAACTAAGAGAGAGAATCTAGTAGCATATGTCATATTGGGAGAAATGGGATCTCTTGTTTGGCAGCGATGGTTTCATGGGTCATTTTCTAGAAAATATTTATTGGTTCTAAATCACCAATAGGAAGTCACCATTTTAAGCGAGGTGGACAGTTTTTTCATCAAAATGAGCAAATTTTGAACACGAAACAACTTCAAAATCTATTCTTTTTAAAAAAATTGCCCATCTCTTTTAAATGGTGGCGTCGTATTAGCAAGTGACGACTACATATGTTGCTGCGATGTGGTGATCTAGAACCGATGAATATTTTCTTCTCGTGTGACCGTATTTTTGAGTTTCTAATTTATTTTGGGCAGCTTTCATATTCTATGTCTATGTATTTCCATTAGAGTGGGTCCAAATGACATTTTTTCCATGTCGAAACAAAATGTTAATCATTGAATTATTTGATTTCAACTTGATTAGTTGACTTGCAAATGCAAGTTTCTTATATTGTGAACGAGTATTTTATTTTTATTTTTTATAGATAAGTTATTGGCTCTTTGGTATAGGAATTGGATGCGAATGTGTATTTTAATAGTGCTCTTTATAGAAAAAAAATATATATATATATATACTGAATCTTGCTCTGATCCCCTTTGAAAGGTACGAAATTGTGCTATTTATAGATTCATCTATAAAAATAGTTATACTCCCTTCGTTATGGCAAACAATCTATTATACTATTTTGGGATGTTTCATTTTAAGAGTTCATTTTCAAGAAATTATGTTTATAATCTCTAAAACATTTCAACTTTACTCGCTATAATTAATATTAATATGTTGGTTATATTCAAATATTTTTTTAATTATGACCAACTATATTAATTATATATTATTTATTAATTAGATTTTTCAAATATTGATTCTGATAGAAATTGTAGTCTGTTCAGTAATATACCGAAATCGATATCTAAGTTTGAAAATCCTTTAAACGATAAGCAAATGCAGCATGGCTGATCATGGTTTTGATAATAGATACAAAAATATACTCCTTCTATTTTGGGCAAAAAATCTCTGTTTGAAAATCAAATTTTTTTAAAAAAATGATACTTTTAATAGTTTATTAATAATAAAATTATATTTTTATGCTTTAATTTTTGAAAGTAGATTTTTTAAGTAAAATATTTCAAAATAGAATTAAGGACTTTTTACTCGGAAAAATAATACTCCCTCCATCCCTAAATTATCGTCCTCCTTTCTTTTTTCGTCCATCCCAAAATAATTGTCCACTTTGAAACTTACCTTTTTAAAACATCACTTTTACCACTTTACCCTTACTTTTTCACTCTACTTTAATTATGGGCCACATATACATGGACATTAATGGAAACTACACATTAAACCAATATAAATAATCAAGTCAATTACTTTTTCTTAAACTGTGCGCCGGGTCAAACAGGACAATTATTTAGGGACGGAGGGAGTATACAATAGCAAAAACTGAAAAAAGTGATAAAACCGTCTAAAGGATGATCAAATATAGCATGGCGGATAACATTATTGATTTTCATAAGGCGGTCCACAGAACTCAAAAAATGATTTTAAAAAAAGGAAAAAATTGTGGGCTGATCTATTTTTCAAAATTTCTAATCGTTTCAATACTATGTTTTTTTTTTTCAACCGGAAAAAGACACTTTTGGATACGAAAAGACAATGATACTCTTAATGAGCATGAGGTACGTTGCATAAATGAATCGCGATGCATTGACTATTTAATCGTGATTTATCAATTTTATTACATTAATTTTTGCACCGATGTTCAATAGTTTAATTACCTATTCATATTGTGCTGCGATTCATCAATTTTATTGTATTAATTTTTGTACTGCGGTTCAGTAGTTTAATTGTCTAGCCATATTGTACCTTGATTCAGCAATTTTATTGTATTAATTTTTGCACCGCAGTTCAACTTTTATGTACTGTGGTGAATTGATTTTTGAATCGCGATGTATATACCTAATCCAAGTTGCACCATGGTATTAACTTTTATGTACCGCGAAGAATTAATTTTTGAATCGCAATACATAAAATATTATTAATCAAGTTTTGCATTGCGATACAAAATGATAACGAACCAGAAATGTCTTCCACCTTCTTCTTCCATCTCCTTCGTTGTAAACCTTCTTTTTTTCCCTCATCTGTTTTCGTCCTACTGAAAAATCATAGAACCTAACACATATCTATTATAATTTCGTGCAATTTCGATTTCTGTTTCGTTACGTAACAATTGTGATTTTCGAATTCAAAATGTGTTGACGAAGTTGTTGAAGGAGATGAAGATATTTTTAGAATAATATTTCAAAAAGTGATCTTTTGGGATTGAAAAAAAGAACGGTGATCTTTTGATGTTACAAATTTTAAAAAGGGACCAATCATAAGTTTACCCTAAAAAGAAGGTTGATGGAGCATTACCCAACAAAAAAAAAGTCAAAATGTGAAAGAAAAATTGGCTAAAACCCAGATAAATATGGTTGTAACCTGTGGGTCGCGCAAGAGAAGGCGGGCCACGTGGTGCATGCGAAGGCCGTCACCCTATTCATGAATATTTTGTTCATTTGCTTAGGTGTCCCTGCTTTCTTAAGGTTTGCTGTCAAAATCTTCTTCCTCCCAAGTCTTGTAATTTTATTCGCTTTCAACTCCGTTAGCCTTATTTATCTTGGGATGGTTGACGGATCCTAACGGGCTTTGATAAAACCCTAAATAACATATTGAAAGGTCAAAGTGACACATTTAAAAGAAAAAGTTATATTTTTTAGGAGCAAAAATGACATTTTCAGATGAAAAAAAGTGATAAATTTCATTAAGATTCGTCTTACAGATATTAATCTGTAAGATCGTCTTACACAAGTTATTGTTAATAAACAATTGCAAAGAAAACCAAGGCAATAGCACCAAAGTAAGTGACAAAAGAAAGATACAACAACAAATAAACAATAATCAATATACGATAATAGTAACGAAGAGGTCAAAAAAAAAATTTATCGTAAAAGTTGAATTGCCTGAGGAACAGACTAGCCTTGAAGAAGTATTGCCCTCGTACTTAGGGGTGCAATCAGTTGAGTCGACAGTCTATCTCCCAAGATAATTCAACAACGGGAATGGAACTGTTGCACTCTTTTCCGATCACGCTTCAGTCACCAAGCAAACCAGAAAGAGGACGACTATGGAATTTTATTTTGATCACAAGGCAGACTCTCGAAATCGCAATAAAGGAGAGATAGTCTCTCTCTCTTCTTTTATTTTTATTTTTATTTTTTTTGTTATGTAAATCAGTTTTAATTCAGAGAGGAAAAGGAAGGACATGTATACCATTTTGACTACTGCTTGGTTAAGGAAAGGATCATAATAAGTGACCAAGAACATTATATTTCCAACGGACTCTTAGGGTGGAACGGAGGGAATACAGTTAAATTATTACTCCATCTGTCTCTAAATTATTATTATGTTTTTCTTTTTCGTTTGTTTCAAAATAATTATTTGAAACTTTCTTTTTTGAGATTTCAACTAACGTATATGTTGCCATGAAATTCTCCTTAATTCTTCTAAATCAGAATCATTTAATAGGAGTATTAGAAATAAATCTTAAGTGGCACTAAACATAAAAATGAAAATTATTTGTGAAATAAATGCATTTATTTAAAAGGTTACTAAGTTTACATTGATCATGTCATCTAAATGGTGGCTTCTTACTTCTTAGTAGCTCTTCGAGTTTCTAAAGATATTTTTGGCAACTTTTATATCTTGTGTCGATGTAATTCCATCGACCTAGTCCAAATAATATACTCCATCCATTTTTAAATTATTGTTTACTTTTTATTTTTCATCTGTTCTCAATTAATTGTATTCTTTCAAAACTTTTCCTTTAAAAAAAAAATTACTTTTATCACTTTATTCTTACTTTCTTTACATACTTTAATTATGACCATATGCTCAAGGATATTAAAAAAAATCACATATTTCATTAATATTTATAATACAGTCAATTTGTTTTTTTTAAAACGATGTACCGGATCAACCAAGACAATATTTTAAAAACGAAGGGGATATTACTTTTCTATGTCATATGTTAGTCATTGAGTTATTAATTTCAACTTGATTAGATGGCTTGCAAATGCAAGTTTATTATCTTGTGAACATTATTTTAATGGTTCTATTTACGGATCCATTTATATAAGTAACTAGTTTTTACATCCGTGTGCTTACATATATTTTTTACAACTAAATTATACAAAATAAAATAAAGAAAAACAAAATTGAAGAGAACTATATATATATATATATATATATATATATATATATATATATATATATATATATATATATATATATATATATATATATATATATATATATATATATATATATATATATATATATATATATATATATATATATATGAAAAGCATTAATAATTAAATGCTCTTAAAGGTCTCTCCAAGGATTCCAACTAACAAATTGTTGCCTTGAAAATTCTTGTTAATCCATGTTTAGTCAAATTCATTTTATATTAGAATATTAAATCTTAAGTGGCAGTAAAATTCCAAAAATAAAATAAAATAAAGAAAGTTAAATTATTTCTAAAAAAGGAGATTATAAGTTTGAGAACACACTTGTTTTGAATGAGAAACAAAATACTACATAGGCTTGTTTCCCAAATGTATGTTGTTTGAGTACTATTCTTGTTCACAAATAAGTGTCATAAATTTTTTATAAGTTACTAAATTTACCAAGACTGTCTTATCTAAATGAATGATGGCTTCCTATTAGCACTTGACAATCACATTTATACTACTGATGATCTTCTCTAAATACCCCACTGGAAATATCTCACTCTTTAAAATGTTTATCCTCAACCCCAAAGCCGCTTGAAAAATAGTACCACTAGGCATAAATACCCAGCTGTGAAGAGAAGATGGAACACACTCAGTTGGTCACTACCCACAATTGTTACCTCCAAAAGCCTACTTACTGCTTCCATACCTATAATAAAAAGAAAGGGGGAGAGAGGAGGCCACTCTATTTTGTGATCACTAGGGTTACTCAACTTTAAGGAACTGATAATTGTTTGTAAATAAATGAATAACAATTATGATTCCATAAACAGTTATGATTGATTAAGAAAAGTTGTATGCAACAGAAATATTTTAATCAATTATTTCAAGACAAGTTATGATCTTATCTTGTCGTGAATATCTTAGTAAAGGATAGTAAATAGACCGGTGACTAAGTGAGGGTTGCTGCCTTGAGCAAGGAGTGATAAAACAACTATGTTCATGCAGAAACAAACATTCAAATAACCAGCAGCAGTAAGTAAAGATTTTAAAGGAAAGAAAATTGACATAAGTATTTTAAGACGGTTCAGATACCAAATCATACATCCACCCCTTACGGCCCTTTGGCTCTATGAGTCAATAATGCGCTATATTTTCCAAAAAAAATACAAACTATTGAAAGAAAATCCCAATTTTTTCTCTACTAGTAGGCAACCCAACCAGAACACTTTACAAAGTTCACAAGGGGGGTGTTAATCTTCCTTGAATGACTCTTAGTAGTCTGATGAAGCTTCTGGTGTAGATTTGTGTCAATCTCTGCTTCTAGGATATCTAAAGTTATTTTCTAACTGAACAAATTTTAAATCAACGATAGTTGTTGTTTGACAGTGCTTTAGCTTTTCTGTAAATTTCTCTTGTCAGGCCTGGCCCTGAGGCATGTCCAGAGGGGCGACAGCTATGGGCCCCCAATTTTGGGGGTCCCAAATTTGTAAAAGCTACCTTATATATTATATATACAATTAATCGTCTTCATGGCATTTTGGTGAAGGTGCTTTTGTGGATGGTTTGATACCCTGGTTCGAAACTTGGAGGAGTGTTTGAATTTTATACATTTTTTTTCAGTAATTTACTTTCAAAGATATCAAATATATTGTGTGTCGTTATTACTATAAAATAGGCTTGTTGCCCTAATGGAAAATATATCTTAATAATATCTAAGAGATAAGAGATACAGGGTTCAAGTTGTAACCTACCCACTATAAAAGGAATTTTGTTGAATTTTTATTTTTATCTCTAGAAAAGGCCCCTTTATTTTTTTCGCCATGGACTCCCAAAAGTTCAGGGTCGGCCCTGCTCTTGTCTCCGTATCTTGTGTTGATTTGATCACTCTAGTGTATATATATGATATGTTAGCTATCTTTCTATAACCATCGGTTGTTGTTTGAGGAAAGACTCTTTTTATAGGCAATCCTTGGAATGTTTTGTATTATAATCTAGCTGTTATGTAACGACTAGAATAACAACTTCTCTTTGTCATTGGTCCACGCGTCTTGCAACTTGCAGCCCACTTATTGGTTTTATTCCTTTAGGGTTCGGAGCATATCTTTAGGGTTTGTGTCAGTAACATTTTTCCAATACATAGCCTGTTGTCTTGACTTTTGTTGAGTCATAGTTGTTTATTCAAAACTGCTTTGTTCCTCCTTGATGATCATATAGTTGTAGAGTTTCTTTCACATTACTCTTGTACATTTGAGTTTAATAAACTGTTTATGGGAAATTATGTAAATCTAGTTTTGAAACAAGGTTCTAACACTCTTGAACTAGAATAAACCCGAAAAACTTCTGTTTATCATAAATCAGAATTTCACCTAGGAAATACAAAATATCTAGTCTACCCATCGTGGTCAACAAGTTTACCAAATAGTCTCAGTGTGATCATAGGCTCATAGCAATTGGAAAAGGGTCGAAAATTAAGAGAACAAAACTTGTCCTACGCTGCTTTGAACCTCTACCCTAAAGCTAACCATCTAAGATTAACCAAATCCTAAAGATTTACCAACAACGACAAACAAAACCAAGAGCCTAGAGTCAAGACTGTGTGTAACCCAAGGGGGCATGGTGAGTACTTGTACCGAAGGGTTGTTATTACTGATTCATTGACTTTAGTTACTCGTCTATCCGTTTCAAACAAAAAATTCACCATACTATTTTGAAATATTTCATATAAAAAATTCATTTTCAAAAATTATGCCTGTAATTTTCATAACATTTCATCTTTACCATTCACTAGTATTTTAAGTATATTAGGGCCCGTTTGATTTAGCTTATTGATATGTGTTGATGACTTATTACTTATGACTGATAACTTATTACTTATGACTTATGACTGATGATTGGTGATGTTTGATTTAGCTTTTAAAAAGTGATTATTAGCTTTCATAAGTTAGTGTGTGTGTGTTTGATTAATAAGTTGAAATAGTGCTGAAATAAAATAATATTAATATTAATATTATTATTATTATTATTAATATTATTATTATTAATATTAATATTATTATTATTAATATTAATATTATTATTATTATTATTAATATTAATATTATTAATATTAATATTAATATTAAACACAACTGATGAGAAGGAAACCTATTTAAGTTAAAACGGGGGTACTTTTGGAATACGAAATTTTCATTAAAGGGGACTGTTCATACGGTTTTTGGATAGATAAATCTTCAACAATTACATTGGTGCTTATGACTTATGAGACCAATTGTGCTTTAATTTGTTTGTACTCAACTTTTGACTTATTACTCCATTTTTCAAATCAAACAATTTTTTAATGACTTATGAAAAGCTATAAGCTATAAGCACTACCATATAAGCTACATCAAACACTCCCTTAGTTGTGCTTAAATATTTTCGTAATTATAACTAACTCTAATAATATTAATAAATCTTTTAATTATTATATTTTTCAATATAGATTTTTAGGGTGAAACGGAAGAAGTACAATAGTTTCAAGTCAATACAGCCCGTTAGGGTGTTTTAGAGCACAATACAGCCCACAAGACGCCTACCTAGTGGGTATTGCAAAGGGAATACCTATGTAATGGTCATCTTATAGGGACTTAAACTTTGGAGAAATTGCTGGCCGATCTCCTTCTTCAAGTTTATAACCCCTCTCTCATGTGTCTTTTTTTTTAATTGTTATACTCCATTTTTGATAAATTGTTGCTAAAATGTCCACAGAAGAAAAATTAGGACTAGAATTCGCATAGATGAAAAGATAGGTGGGGAGGTTAGGTGGTAAAGAGCACTTGTGTGTTTCACCTTAATTTCGATTAATCGACTACCCTAACTTCCCACTTTCTTTCCTCTTCATCTATCGATCTTCAGTTTCTTCTGTGTATTTTTCTTCTTCTTTTTCTTATGCTTCTTCTTCATCGATTGATCTTCATTGTGTTTGTGTATTTGATTCTAAATAGATTCAAGTTCTATCTTGTATTGTTATACATATAAATTGTTCGATGAAATGCGTTAATAGAATTTTGTTCGTTGTTTGACAACCTTTTTTTCAATCTGGATGCATCACTTTTAAATCACAGTGTCTCATTTTGTCAATCGTAATACATCAATTTGGATATGGGATACAAAGAAGATGTATCATTTTGAAATCATTTGTTGATTGTGTTACGAAAAAAACAGACATGAAAATCTGGTTCATTATATTTGCAACACAATGCATCAATGGATTGCTTGACTTGCCGCTGTGCGATGCATAAATTGATAAAGTTGTTAAAATTGATGCAGCACGATACATAAAATGAATTAGATAATTTTAATTGATGCATCACAGTACATAAGTTGGATTAAGTAATTTTAATTGATGGGTAATTTTTAATTGATGCATTTCAATACATAAATAGATGTAGCGGGATACATAAATTCAATCCGTAACTTTATTTTTAATACATCGCGGTGCATCAACTGAATTAGGTAATTTTAATTGACGCGTCTTTTTATCCCTAAAAGTGACTTTTTTAAGTGAAAAAAACACCTTGGGCATTATAACGATTGAAACGTACCAGAGTGAACAAGCCCGAATTTACCTCTTAAAGCTTAACTAATACCCTTATACCCAACTACAGTGTAGAGAACAATATTGATACGACCACTATCACATTATGCTTCACTCAACAAAGAAGTCAATAATTGGAATAAAAAAAAGATTAAGAACAATAAAATGGTAAAAAAGTGAAGAAAAAAAAGAAGCCACCATCGTCTCCGGTAGGCCTAAACTGACAATTGGGTGGGTTGAAACGGATAATAGGTTGAAATAAATTGAAATCTGTTAAAACTCAAATATCAAACGGGTTGATATGAGTTGTGTTAAAACAAATAACGGGTTTAAACGGATCGACCCGCCTCAACCGTAAAGTGAGGATCCTACACATAAGTGGGAAAAGGCTCATCCCCTTGTTAAGAGATGTAGTTAACCATTCAGCAAACTTCACTTTCTAATTTTACATTAAACTGAATGAAAAAAACATTTCTCAGCTTCGGTTACAAAATATTTCTGGATACTAGTTTGGAACATCACCTCATCATAGTTTTCTTGAGCAAGGTCCTTAATTGAGTATAATTTCAAAATTCACTTTCATTAACTCCACTGCACACTAAAAAATTTTGCACAAAACACGACGCTTGAACTATTAGATCTCTTCAAAAATATAGTATACTTTATTTGATACATCTTTGTCAGTGTCATAAGCACGATGTCGGTATGAGATAGAATCCTCGGGTAAAATTATAGATAAACCCCTTGTTAAAAAAATATGATATAGGAAAACATTGTTGTAATAGGTTGTGGAGGGGGTAATTCAAGCAAAATCCATAACCGAGGGATTCATATGTAACTCACATACTTACGGATCAATCTAGACCGTCCGTTGTGTTTTGCACAACTCAATCAAAGCCGCCAGTTATACCACGATCTCTTTTATAACTTAGATTGGAAATTCTAGTCAGACACAACTGTCCGTAGGGGTAGCACACTTTCAACATCCTTGGTCTCAGCATTCCTCTCCGCAACAACCTTTGACATTCCAAACATCTTTGATATTGTCTTTTTAAAGCAGGTTTTGTGTTCATCCATTGAAGCATGAATGAACTCATCCATGTGATCCTTTATATCCTGCAACAAAGTTGCATCATCTGACTTCGTCTTCCGACAAGACGTGATTGTTGGGTTCATAGTAGCAGGCAGTTGCTTTTCATTTTGACTCTTTTCTGTTGCCATCCTGCAGTAATGTGAGGCCTGGAAGTTGGTCTTCAGAAACTGATACTAACAGTAAAATTAACCTGGGAATACAACAATCAAAACTATAACTCGAACCATGGTAGTGAATTACTAGTATAAAAATATAATGATTTATAAATGGGAGTTATATTACACGAGATTGAGCAACAACCACCAAAATTGAGATCATTCAGAGTACTGGACATCATTAAGCTGCAATATGAATTATGATGTCCAAATGAAAAGATGGAGAATAAAAAAGAAATCAAGAAACAACAAATTACTATTCCTACTCTCATTGTTTTAACTGTTATACTCTGTTATACTTCGCCTTCTCCCTGAAAATAAGCATCCATCACATATTTCATAGTTAACCCTTTAATCTCAGTGACCCTGTTCCAATACTGTCTGAGAATGCGGAGTTGACATCTGGTTAGTGATACCATAAGGTATAATCAACCTAGTGACAGTTCGATATCCAATTTTCAAGTTTACCTTCAGTAGTCTCACTTAGAGGTGGCAAACGGGTGGGTATCGGCAGCGCCCATGTGGGCGCTTAAATGGGCGGATAAGTGAGTACCCACTTTATAACATGGGCTTTAGGTAATGCGTTTTTTTTCTTTGTTTTTTCGTCCCTCAGTCTGTCACAAAAACTTTGTTTGAATATTAATGGCAAAATAACAAAATTCAAGCTTGAACCGACAAAATAGTTCAATGATTGGCCCATGTATTACAACATCAGCTTGTTATCAAACTTGAAAGATTTTTCAAAGCCCATCAGAAGAAAAAATGGTTGCCCGAATAGTTGACTTTCATGCTTTTAAAGTTTGTATATTTCATAATATCTCTCTCATTGTCCCACCCATTTTCTTTCTATTTTTCTGTTTTTTTTAATGAAAACTCAAAATTCCAAAATCAAATCACGAAATCAGGATGTCAAACAAACCCATCATATATTCCATATTAAGTGTTAAGTAAGCCTCTGCTGTTGTGGAATACTCTGCTCCCCCATTAAACTCGTTTAAGGTATTTGTGTTGAGCTCGACAATATCAGTAGTAACTGAGTCATAATTGCAATCGATTTGAGCGGGAATGGATTAGTTAGAGCTCAACTCCAATTAGAACAACTAGTGCAGAATTAGAGCATGAACAAGCAAAACTTGACTTCAGACTCATTTCAACTCTATAATGGGGCTAGTTTGAGCTCAACTCCAACAAGAATGAATAGTCCAGAATTTGAGCTTCAACAAGCATAACTCAACTCGACTCACTTTAGACTATTTCTTTACAAGCCTGCCATAGAAACAGGACATTACACCAAGCCAATGAGACATAAGAAAACCCCATGCTCAAACTCGGGCCTAGCCTATATGAGTGTCAGTCGCAGTACACTTCCAAAATACGAGTTGGGTTGATTTTATTTTTTTTGGTAAGTAAGGATTAAAATAAAACAAGCGTCAAATCAGGTGACGCGTCCTATTTACATCGGGAATATACGAGCTACATCAAGAATGACTAATTGATAAACTATCCAAAAACTCTACAAAAGAGTTATTAACAGACGAGGTGGACGCATATCACCAAAAGAACAATGACCCGAAGACCCTCTCTTTCAGTTTGTCACGCTAGTCTCCTCATTCTCAAAGGCTCTGTTGTTTCTTTCAAGCCATACTGTCCAACATACTGCCAAAGGGTCTGCGTCCTAGCAACTACTCCTCCTTCGCCTCCTGTACAAAGTCCAACTGAAGCCCAACTGAGTTGGGTTTATAGTCAGGTCATAGAGAAACATATCCTTCAGCTCAGCTCGACTATGTGAAGGATAATCTCCACCCCCCCTAAACACACCCACCCACCGTACATAAACACAGTTTGACTATGTGAAGGACATACATGCCATGACAGATGCAGTTTTGATTTCCTTTCTAACATAAAAGGTCACATTTGCTTTCAACCTCTACAAGTCCACAAAACAAGTTAATGCAGCTGCTCACTCCAGTCTAAAAACGGCCAACGTGGCGCAACTTAAACAGCTGAAGCCAACGATTATCTAAAACCATTCCTATCATTCAAGATCATAATTTGATAACAGGATCTTAAGACTGGATGTAAGTACCACAAGTACCAATAATCGGGAGGGGACCATTACACAAATTACCATGAACCCATAAAAAGGCTTCATTTCCCTTCCCCTTTCCCCTAATTCCAGACAATTTCATCAAATAAATATCCACCCAAATTCAAACATCTCAATAATCCATCACAAACTCCAAATCAACACAAAACAAACACATTCGTAAATCTAGTCCCTAAATCTTACACAAACCCATGCAAATCAATTAGTCCCTAAATGTTGCACAAATTCATCTAAATTAATGGGTCCCTAAATCTTACACTTAACATCTTACCCTCAATTAAAACATTAAGATGTGTGCGTGCATTATTGTGTGAGGGAGGGATAAGTGCAGAATATAGAAAAAGATAGGAGAGAAAGAGATAGAGCTTACGATGTCTGTGAGTGAGCTCCAGTGAGATGGCCGGGTGGGACAGGTAGCAAGAGCAAGAGAGCCCAGAGGTAGAGAGAGAGATCTAGCCAAAGGAAAAAGAGATCGGATAGAGCACCGTCGTCACTCTGGTTGACGGACCGAATGAAATGGGTGCGAAGAGAGAGAGAACCGAGAGACGCGATGGGTTTTAGGCTTTTAGCGTCGATGACCAGAAGGGCGCCCATTTAAGCTATTTGTCCAACACAATTAATGTTGTTAGAAGGGCAAACTAATCTCTTGTGAGTCTTGAATTAATAATGACAAACAGACCATAACATATGGGAGACTTGGATATCCAATGTAATAATGACAATAATCTTTTTAACGTTAACAAATAATTCACCGAAAAACGGGAAAAATAATCAATAATCGAGTCACTTGTGGAAGAATCGAATCCAATGCAATAATGATAATAATCTTTGTAAAAAGTACCAATAATTCACTAGGAAATCGTGAAAAATAACCAATAATCGAGCCACTTGTAGAAGAAGACATGTGGATAGAATAATGACAATCCACTTACTTTTAGACAAAAGACTTAAACATGTGGATAATAACACATATAATAATATATAGAAAAAAGATAGAATAATACATAAAAGAAGACAATCTACTTTCCATATAATAATACAAATTACAAAAGAAGACATACAATAATAGATAGAAAAAAACATACAATAATACAAAAAGAAGACAAACATAAAAATAGAAATTAATACAAATAAAGTCTACTTAAACAGTGCATGATACAAGTTTCTGCAATCTTCTTCCTTTTCTGCTGATTTGTTTTCATTCTTGTTCAACGCATTTCATTATTTGAAAAAACGATTCAACGTAATCTTTTATCTCCTCTTTCTAAATTCCTCAAACTTATCTTCTGTGATAGTCATATATCGAGCAAACTTCGCATGACCATCTCGGTATCTAGACGGTTTGATTCTTTTATTACTTAATTAGTAGCCTTTATATCTACAATTTTTCTCTTCTTCTTTGAAGCTTTATTTTCGGGAGGTTGAGTTGGATATGTCATTAAAGATGTTTCAGTATTTGAGGAGTTTTGAATATCAAAAGCTTCATTTTGAGATCTTTTTGAGCGACTACTTGATGAGTTTTTAGTTCCAATGTCACTCACTTCAACATATTTTGACCACCACTTGGGAATGTTTCGCAGGATTTCTCACGCCTCCATTAACATAAAACGTTTACCTATATCAGCTTCAAAAATTTCATGTGCCCTTTGAATGATATTATCGTCATTCCATCCACTTTGTTTGGAAGCTAATGTTTGATTATAACATTTAGAAAAATTTGAAACTACCCTAGACGTTTTAGAAAAATGATTCTTAAATTGACACGTAATTATGATAATACCTTTGCCACGATGCTCGTTGTAACTGTTAGTCACTTTCTGTCAGAACTGTGTTGAACTTTGGTTTGTACCAATGTAACTATCAGTACACATATTCTTCCAAAGATTTACACGTCATAGTATCGTACGTCCCTCACCTAGTTCTTATAATTTTCCCACTTTGATGAATGGTTTCTTCGGCCAAGTCATCTTCAACATCAACCTCAACTTAAATGTCTTGTTCTGGTTGTGTTGAAGAAATAGGTATATTCGAAGATAGGGGATTAGCCGGCATATGTTCTGATGAAAAACCTTCTAGAACACCCATAGGGAAATAGCTTTTGTTGAAATGTGATTGTATTGAAAAGGGGAAATTTTTTGAAGGAAACAGAGCATTCCATGGAAAGGCTTATTGTGACATGGGAAATTGTGAATACATTGAGTTGTTCACAAATTGTGTAGAGTGGGTTTTGGAAATTTTGAATTCCTCCAATCCATGGAACATTTTGTAAATCAGAAAAATTAGGGTAATAGGATGGTTGGTTTTGTGAAGTGGGTTCAGGAATTTGGTTTCGTAGAGTGAGATTTGAAATTTGATGAGTAGATGGTTCATTTGGTGAAAATTCAATATTTTGAGTTTTTTTGGTTTTACGAAAGGGATTACGTGAAGTCATTGACAATAATAATATTACTTAGTAATAATATTAACAATAATAAACAACTAATTAACAATAATAATATGAAATTTAATAATAAATAATGACAATAATAAAAAATTAACAATACTAAAAATTAATATTACTAATTTGTAATACCAAAAATTAAAATATTTAAGTAGCAATTTAGTTAATGAAAACAAATTTAAAAAGTTAATTATATGAAATTTGGAGAGAGAAAGGAGAGAGAGAGAGAGAAATGAGACAAAATATCAAATTTCCTAAAAAATTCGTTTGGTGTCCAAATGAGACAAACATAGTCTCTATTTATAGATAAAAATATGAATTTTTTTAAAAAAATATTTTTTTAATACCGAAAATGCCAAAAAACGGTGGATAATTACGAAATTGCACGGACCAACCAAAAGCTGACATACGGAAAGCGTGCTAGCCCCATTGTCAGCGCGCGTGCACAGTGGCTGTTGGCCACCTTCTATTTTTGTTCTTGAATTTTTGGCTTTGAAACGTCTCTGTTTCATGCCTTTAAAGGCCAAAATTGTATAGTTTTATGCTCTGGCCGGTTGATTTGATTTTTTTTAATTTGGTTTTGATTTATAGCCTATATTGATCTAAATTAAACTAAGTGCTCGTTTGTTGTGGCTGATGGCTTATGACTTATGGCTGAATGACTTTTGGCTGATTGCATGATAGACTGTTTGTTACAGATGTTGAAAAGCTGTTTATGAGTTGTTATATTTTTTTGTTAAAAAAAAAAAACTTCAAAATTAGTATTCATATTTTTATGTATATTTCATAAAAGGATGAAATTGGGATAATCAAATATTTATTAATAAATAGTTGTCTTCATCTTTAAAAAAAACCAAAAAAGCTCAAAATTTTGGCTTTTTGGCTTTGGCTTTTCCATGCATAAAGGGTGTTGTACCTCACTTATTGGCTTTTGGCTTATAAGCTGAAACAAACTCTCTAAATATGGCTTTTCAAAAGCCAAAAGCCAAAAGCCAAAAATCACTCTAAAAAAGCTGCAACAAACGAGCCCTAAATCAAATAAGAATTAGATTAGATTTTATTTAGATACACCGTTGTAAACTAAGATTTTGATTGATTCGGTGTTTGATACACCATTATTCATGCTCGTATAGGTCTGGTTATTCCCTTCCTAGTGTGGCTGTGTGTGCTTGTATTTCCTTTTTAACTCTTGCATTTTACTTTTAACCCATGTATTATTATTGATTTTAAATTAGTTTATGTTTAAAAAGTGTAATTATTAAGAGATATATACTAGCATTATAGTTGGTCATAATTACGATAATGTTTGATCATATACAGTTAATATGTTAATATTAAATGTGAAGGGTAAAGCTGAAATATTTTGGAGATTGTAGGTATAATTTTTAAAAGTAAACTCTTAAAGTAAAACATTCACAATAATATAGTAAAATTTGTTACTTTATATTTGATTATGCCAAAAAATAATCATATCGGGGGTGCCGAAAATTGTTGTCGTACATGTATCGTTCGGTGATAGAGGGATCCCCGCCAAAACCCTCTGATGTGTTTTTCAGCCAGGTGGATAAAACAGGAAGGTGCATAGCCCCGTGTGTGGAGTCAAAAAGAGAAGATGAGAGAGCCCCTGAGGGGTTAAGGTTGACTTATCACTTATAGGTTAGGTCCATAGATTTCGGCAGTCATGTATAGCATAGTAGGTCAATGTAGTGGAGAGCCCTCTTGCCTAAGCGAGACCCAAATACCTTTGAGGCAGATTAAAAATAGGGTGAAATTCAGGTCGATCCTTTTGTAAAATTTGTAACCCCTCTAGTCCCCCGTTCTTTTTTTTTCAACTACAAAAAACTATTTTCAAAATAAATGTTCATATAATACACAATTTCAGAGAACGTTGAAAATTTATTCTTCTTCTCTCTCGTTCGCCCGAAAACACAATAAAGTATGAAGTAAAGGAGGTTGGAAGTTGAGTGATAAGAAAGAACAGTAGTTAACTTAATACATACTGTTTATTCGTCATTTGAACATCTTTTACTAATTCATATCATGTTGTTGTTGGTCTTCTTCTTCTTTTTTCATTAGTTGTGTTTGTGTGATTCAAAATGAATTCAAAGTGTTTTGTGTTGCTATGCATGTCGTTCGATAAAATGTCTGAATAATGTTTTTTCTTCGTTGTTTGACACCTTTTTGAATCTGAATGCATCAATTTTGAATCACAATGCATTATTTGTGAATTGTGATGCATCGATTTGAATTTGAGATGCAAAAAAAAGATTCATATAAGTCTGAATTGTTTGTTGATTGTGTGGTGGAATAACGATTTTTGCATTGCGATGCATCGATCGTTTCTTGAATCGTGATGCAAAATTGGACTAGTAGATAAAAAAACAAATGGTATCTATTCTCGATTCACAATTCATAGTAATTGGATTAGGTAATTAAAATTATATTTTGCATCAGGATGCAAAATTGGACTAGGTAAATAAACTAGAATTAGGTAATTAAAATTGATACATCGCGATGCAAAATTAGATTAAGTAATTAAAATTGATGCATCGCGATACAAAAATTGATGCATCATGATGCATTTCCGTTGCACGCCTCAGGCTTATTAAGGGTATCATCATCTTTTTGCCTCCAAAAATATCTTTTTCCGTTTGAAAAAAAAAAGTAATTGGAGCGATTAAAAACCTTGGAAAGGGACCGACTCACAATTACTTCTTAAAAATATGCACTTCAATATTCTTTTGCCCCTACCATTTTTTTTCAATCATTACAAAACAAAAAACTAAACCTCAAAAATTAGTCAAGAACCAATCATGCCAACAAAACCCTTTGTTATTTTGCTGTTAGCAATAATAAATTGAATGTTAATTTACCCATGGAAAACATGATTTAACACCTTATCCTTATTTTTTAAAAAATCACTAAATGTAGCAAAAAAAAAGCACAGCAAAACATCCAATATGATTAATATTCGACAAATTCTTGCAATCTATAGTTAAGCTGTTACAAGGCTTCAATGATATCCAAGAGGAGCTGGGTACTCTCTTAGCTCGTGTCCTTGACATTGAATGTCCTGCAATTTACAGAAAAATAATCAGCAACAGTTATAAACTTATAATTTTGTAAAAAAAAAAAAAATGCACAAAAGCAAGTATTAGTGAATGTTTGTACCGAAGCAAAATGGTTGAGATCACGGTGATGTGCTTCATCGGCTCGAATAACCTTAATAACGTCTTTTAGCGTCGAATCAGGAGGCAAACACCAGTAGTCGATAGCAATTGCTGGAGCCGGGACGTTCTCAACTTTACCATTTTCCAAGTCAATCAGAAACTCTGTATACGAGTTGACTGCCTCCTCTTCAAGGTAGCCAGTTATCCGGTGAGCCAGCTTTGGGGAGGCCAAGTAAGCTAAGAAGTACGCATTGAAGAAAACGCCTTGAACTGCGAAGACAAGGGCTCGCTCGTACCATTTAGGCTTGGCTATATCTATGAAGGTCATTAGGTGCATTCTCTCATTTTCAGCTTCTTCTAATAGGGCTTTGATCCACCCTCCACTTTGCTCGAATCGCCTTAGCGATTTGCAATGCAAGAGCATCCCTCCCACCATGCCAGGCACAGCTGCAACTGTTTCCAGCAACATCGCGTGGCACATATGTCGTCTCTGTCATTGAGTTAATTGAAATTTGCTAAGCAGTCGTAGGGCTAACTAGTTATCGGCATTTAGTACTGTTTTATTAAAAGATTTGAAAAGTGTTACCTGAAAAAATAAGTAGGTTGGGTACTTGAGAACTTGGACAGTCCCAAAGGCAAATTTATCCATGAAATTAACAGCCTTGTGGTGCTTCTTGATATCAATAGAGGTGTCTGCTTTATAAGCTTCCCATGGCTATCCAACACAAATAGAAAAACATACCAATATTTAAATAAAGATTAAAAAAAAAAGTCAAGTTAACTTTGAAAAGTTAAAACGATGCATAATTATACATACCCTGAAAGAGTTCCACCTCCAAGGCGAGCCATCGGACTTAGTGAAAGTAGGGGGAGCCACTCCCCAGTAGCTCACTATGGCCTTTTTCTCGCTGTTGTCAGCGCTTTCAGCCACCGCCTCTTTCTTCTCTACCCCGGGAGCCGAGGTGCTCCAGTTCCGAGCCTGAAGCATCGGAATCCTTACCACTCCAATGTTAGAGGTGGTGGTCTTCGGAAGAAAGGATGAGGAGACTTCACTCGCGATGACACTTGATGAATATGTTGACGCAGAGAAGAATCGAGGCCCGAGCTGCCTTAAAAGCAAACCGGACATCTTTGTTGCAGCAATTTGACTCCGACTCATGGAAGCGACAATTCTACGGGATAATTAGCTGGGAGAAGGACAAAAATGGGAGATTAATTGCGAAAATAAACGAACAGAGATCGATGACTAGCTTTGTATGAAGTTTAATCTAGAAGATTTGATGATGGCATTGTTTTGGTTCATGTTGCAGGTATTTATAGTAGGGTGGTGTTTGGGAAGGTTAACGACTTAACGTATCTCTGGAATGGAAAGAAAATGGAAGAAAAGTCAGAAAGAAAATGGAAGGAAAGTTGGAAAGAAAATGGAAGGAAAGTCAGAAAGAAAATGGAAGGAAAGTCAGAAAGAAGTGATCAATTCCTATACTTCTTTTGTTTTGAACTAAAATACTAATCGTATATTCGTATTTCACAAATTTCTTGGTAAAAGTAAGTCGCTTGGTTTTACACGAAACTGAGAGATATCTGTTGACTTTTAGAAAATTATATCATCCTCATCCTCATCCGCAATTACGACCTATAAACCGTTAACTCATCCAGACTTAAAAATTAGAGAAAAATTCTGACCATCCTTTTTTAAAGTTTATAACCTTAAAAGAACATAGTTTTTTCAACTGCAAAAGACCATTTCGTGCTCCTTTGTGAGGGTTTAGGGGCAACGCCTCTGAAAGATAAACAAGTTTTTTGATTTATGAAATACGAAATTATAATAGATTTGTGCTGAGTTAAATAATTTTTCAGTCTTGACGAAAGATGAGAAAAAAGAAGGTTTACGATAAAGGAGATAGAAGAAACATATGGAGGACGTGGTCTAATTTTTTATGATTTTATATCGCGGTTCAAAAATTAATGTACTAAAATTGATGAATCGCGGTTCAAAAATAGACTAGCAATTACACTATTGAACCGCAGTGCAAAAATTAATGCACTAAAATTAATTAATCGCGGTACAAAAATAGACTAACAGTTCCACTATTGAACCGTGATGCAAAATTAATTCAATAAAAATTGATGAATTGCGGTTTAAAATTTGTAGTCAATGTGTAGTCAATGTGTAGTCAATGTGTAGTCAATGCAAAATTAAATTTGTAGTCAATGTGTTTAATCTTTGATGTAAATTATAAAAAAAAAAGGTAATCATGTCTTAATTATAGGCCCCGCCTAGGCCTCGATTACGCTCCGACTAGTCCCCTAGGCGCTAGGCGCTAGTGAGCCGCCTAACGATTTTTAGAACCTTGGACTATTGAACTGCGATACAAAATTAATTTAATAAAAATTGATAATTGCAATTCAAAAATAGACTTGTAATTACACGATTGAACCGCGGTGCAAAAAATAACGCGATAAAATTGATGAATTGCGGTGCAAAAATAATGATCTCCGTAGCACGTCTACGGTTCATTAAGGGTATCGTAATCATTTTGCCACCAAGAGTGACTTTTTCCGGTTGAAAAAAAATGTACTTTAGCGATTAAAAGTTTTAAAAAGTGGACCGACCTGTAATTTTTTCTAAAAATTATTTGATCGAACCCAACCTATTAATATTTTTAGGTTGAAACGAACAACTTATTTCTATCCAAAAAAATATCAACATCTTGTGTCGGGTCGTATTAAAGCGGGCCACATCTGTTACTCGTTTTAGGCCGATTAATTTCGTCACGTTTAATATTTGGGTTCTAATGGGTTCCGACCCGTAACCCGACCCAATCCACACAACCAATTTCCAGGCCTATTAGAGATAGATGATTTTTTAAAATTAATTTAATCAATTTTTAGATAGGTATTTGATTATGTTTTGATTAATAATTTAACAAGAATGGCTCGTAAATGTGTATAATACACACGCGCACACACACAATAATTTAAAAAACTTTGTTTACCTTGCATGAATCAAACTGAATTAATGCTACTCGTACTTTTGGATTGAACCGTACAGTACACGTAAACAACTATAAATGTATCATACATTCATACTTTATGTTAAAAAAAAAAACCTAGTATAGACAAAATTTTGATATTATTTAACTGTTTCAATTATTAAGTTTGTGTTATTAATTTTTTGAAAATCAATCAAATACAATATTTAGCATGAAAATATTAATTATAAAGCTTAGAAAACATTATTTGTTATTGCTCGTACTTTTTAAATATAGGCATGAGAGCACATATGCTAAATTATTTTTTCATTCGACCAGGGCTGGCCCTGTAAAATCAGAAGCTCAAGGCCAATTACGTTGAGCGAGACCCTTTCTTTGTAACATATTTTTTTTTTCAAATTTTGAAATATTAAAGAAACAAAGGTTACGTATTTCATTTTTTTCTATTGATAAATCTTTTGAAAATATGCCGAAAAATATTTTTGGGTGTTTGGTAAATACACGGAAAATGTTACGGAAAACAATATATGAATAAATACAAAAAATATATTCTAATATTAATGTCCATATTGAACATAAAATAATGTTTGACTTTAAGAAGTTTTCCTTTAGTAATCCTTAATTTATCATTAATGGTGTCAAATCAATAAGGTACATTTTTTTCAATGTCACAAATATAAACAAAAAAATTGGTAATAATGAAAAACGTTTTAAAAAAGAAAATTGATAATATTTAGGACGTCCCTAAATAATATAGTAGACACTAATTTTATGACGTATGCATATTTATTTAAATTATAATTTATAAATAATGTGCACAAACTCTAATTATATTTCTAAACAATGTGTTTGTTTAGTAAAATATTGTGTGTTTGTAAATATGTGTAATTTTGGAAGAGGGTGAAAGGGTGCTCGAACATTTAGAAAATAAATCCGTAAGTCATTTTCTTGAGAAGAAGATTTCATTTTCCGTTGACTTGGAAAAGCTTTTATGTTGACTACATTTTTCTTTGGTTACCAAACACTGGAAAATGAGGAAAACGTTTTCTAAAAGTCATTTTTTGTGAAACAAACGGAGCCTAAGTCTTTTCTAGAAATTAAAATTTGGTATTTATTTTATTTTTTTAATAATGTGTAGGATTTTTGTGAGATTTTGGGACCCAAAAAATTGGGTATTTTAAGGGCGCCCAAGACCATGACCTCACTCTCCTTATGACAGGGCCGGCCTTGCATTTGACTACTAGCCATAGTTATTTTTTATAAATAGGTAATAATTAGGGGTGGCAATCCTGACCCAAAAATTGAAAACCCACCCAATCCAACATGATTATTACCCAAAACAAACAATAACTAGTCTCAATTAGATTTGTATCTCGAAGATAGCCCTCTCGACAGAAAGCTGATTTAGATATTTTGAGTGACTAGAAGGGAAATCGGGTTCAATATTCTATATTACTAACTATGTCATCAAGTAAGAGATGTGTATTGTTAGTGTCGTTTTTAATTGGAGGTTATTGTTTTATTTTCCTTAACGGAATAAAAATAAGTTAAATATAATTGATTAAAAAAATTCAAAAATAATAACCTTTTGAATTAAATTCTTTTTGTTGAAAGCAAGTATCTATATATATAATGACAAAGGTAGATTTCTCCCTCCAAAATCTCACTTTTGAATTATTGACTTTTGAGTTACCATTTCACTCTTTCTCTCTCCTATCTCCTCCCTATTTTTTTCTATTTTTCTCTCCCGACTCCTCCCTATTTTTTCTCTCATCATCACCATCTCATCTCTTTTAATTATGTTTAAACAATTTTCTCTCTTTAAACATAAAAAATAGTAACTAAAACAAAAATAATAGTTCCAGAGTCAAGAAAACAAAAATATACTAAGTTAGTAAAATAAAAATAATTTATGGAACAAGTCACTATAAAAATAAAAGTTATAGAATCAACAAAACAAAAATAATTTAAAGCGGAGGTTAGTAAAATAATATAATTTATTAAAAAAATTCTTAAAAATATATATGCAAAACAAAAATACGTTAGTAAAATAAAAATATTTGATGAAACAAAAATTATAGTTACAAAGTCAATATAAACAAAAATAATTTAAACTGAGGTTACCAAAATAATAAAATTAATTTACGGAACAAAATTTTAAAACAAATTCTTAAAAATAGCTATGTAAAACAAAAATACATTAGTTAAATAAAAATATTTGATGGAACAAAAATAATAGTTACGGAGTCAATAAAACAAAAATAATTTAAACTGAGATTAGTAAAATTATAAAAATAATTTACGGAACAAAAGTTTAAAACAAATTCTTAAAAATAGTAATGTAAAACAAAAATACGTTAGTAATGTAAAAATATTTGATGGAACAAAAAAAATAGTTATGGAATCAATAAAACAAAACAATTTAAACTGAGATTAACAAATAATAATAAAAAATTACGAAACAAAATTTTTCCGTAAAACTAATTCTTTAAAATAAAACAAAAATAATACTTACAAAGTCAATAAAACTAAAAAAATATAATGAAAGTTATTAAAATCAAAATAATTTACAAAACAAAAATAATAGTTAACTGTAAAAATAATTTCGTTATTATGATTTTAACTTATTTTCTTCTCAGAACTTTCTTTATTCATAAAATACAAATATAATTTAATAAAAGTAATCATTCAAAATGAAGAACTTATTTGAGTTCACATTCTATTTGTTGTGAGAAAAAATTTCAAGTTTGTTCGAAGACATTCATTATATATATATATATATATATATATATATATATATATATATATATATATATATATATATAAATTTTGAATAATATAAAGTATTCGGGGTTGTCAGGTCATGAATTGACACTTAAAATTAGTGTTCCAGTAATGCTATTGAAAAATATTGACCATGCTGCATGGTTGTGCAATGGAACAAGACTAATCATCATAAATCTTGGGGATCACATTGTTGAAACAAATTTTTTGAAAGGAAGCAATGTAGGAGAAAATGTTTTTATCCCAAGATTGTCATTAATTATATCAGATGTAAGACTGTCTTTCAAGTTCTAGAGAAAACAATTTACATTGATGGTATCATATGCAATGACAATTAACAAGTGTCAAAGTCAATAATTGCACGTGAGTCTTTTTTTTAAAAAAGACCAGTATTTAGTTATGGACGGTTATATGTCGTAGTTTCTAGAGTAATAATTTATAGGCCAAAATATGAAAATCACCCCAAACTAACCACCCAATCCCATAATGCCCCCCAATGTAAAAATTTTCCCAAGTTCATACCTGATGTTTTCATTTGTCCCATAATGCCACCTTCCGTCACTTGCCGCTTACAAAGGTATGCGTTAAGTTGCACGTGTTCGACACGCATGGGATAATATTGTCTTTTCCAACGTGAAAAAGGCGGCTCCTCCGACTCCTCTCTCTCACCCATCGTAATCATCCCCAATAGCAAGCCACAAGCTCACCATCTCCTTCCAAATGAGTCATACCCAGCTCGAGACCTTCATCTCCGGCGAGTCAACTCGCCGCCGCCTCAGATCCAACCAGCGATCTTCATCGCCCAACAGATCGAGCCTTCCTTCGCCCAAAGAAACCCGCCCGCCATCTCCCTTACCGAATCAACCCATCAAGCCCGCTGCCGCTTTATCTCTCTCCTCTCAGACAAATCCACCAAAGCCGCCACGCAATCCCCCACCGCCATCTCACTCACCATCTCCTCAGAATCGCCAAACGCCAAACCCCCATCTCATCTACCCCAACCTTCATCTTCATCGCTTCAAATGGGACCCTCCTTCTCCGGCGAGTCCATCACCAGATGTCAAGCTATAACCCAATGCTCCATCGTATCTAACGAGCCCCTTCACCTTCTCTCTGCCTTTAACACCCACCATCCTTCATCGACTCCGCCAACCGCCTCCTACCGAGTCACCCATTGCTGAACCCCTTAAACCAAACCTCCCATATCTTCCATGGCCCCACTTAAAACCCCTTCCACAATCAAACCCATGACGACGTCACTTCATCCTCCATGGCGGCCACCCATCCTCTTCAACCGCCTCCATCCTCCATCCACACCCAAAGAAGACTGCCTCCGCCAATCGGCCCCAAAGAAATCTGCCATCCTTCATCTTCTTCTTCTCTCGGTGATTTCCCACCGCCATTCTCCATCACTCAACCCCAAAACCGCCATAAATCCCTCCTCCTACTAGCTCATCTCTCCTGAATCTCCAATCGCCATCTCCCATATCTCTCTCTCCATGTTCGAATCCTTCATACCCACATCCGCCTCCATTCATCCTTTCATCCACAAAGACGTGTCCGAACACGTGCAACTTAACGTATCTTTGTAAACGGCAAGTGACTAAGGTGGCATTATGGGACAAATGAAAACATCGTATGAACTTGGGAAAATTTTTACATTGGGGGGCATTATGGGATTGGGTGGTTAGTTTGGGGTGATTTTCATATTTTGGCCTAAAAATAATGATAAAATGTCTAGAAAATTAGGGAATTACATATAATGAAATCCACCACATCAAAGCAGCTCTTACACGCACTCAAGAGAAACTTAGAAGGACGAGCAGGGAAATGGGCCGAGGAACTACCATCGGCATTATGGGCAATGTAACTACAGGCGCGGACCAACAGGGAAACCCCATTCGCTTCCTCACTTATGGGTCTAAGCAATGATACTATTGAAATGGCTTTGCCAGTTATCGAAGTTTCTCATTACAATGAAAGCGTAACAACCAACTTGCGCGGGCAATAGACCTTGACCTCTTAGAAGAAAGAAGACTGGATGTTCGACTCAGAATGGTCAACTACAAACAGCGAGCAAAAGCTCATCATGACAAGAAAGTCCGGGGCAGAGCCTTCATGGTTGGCGACTGGGTGCTCAGAAGGATAAAGGTAACCGGCCAGCGAGCAGAATGGGGAAAGCTATCACCTAACTGGGAAGGACCTTTCCAGGTTACTGGCATAATTAGAGAAGGCACTTACACGCTCTGGACTCGGGAAGGAAAAGACTTAAGGCATCCATGGCACGCTAATCATTTGAAAAAGTATTATCCTTAGATTCGATCTTCAGTACATGAACGGGCAAGACCCTCAGCCCTGTTGAGGGTCACGAATATTATTCAATAAAGGCAAATTTTCTAGCATCAATTGTTTACATTATATTCGAAAAAGCTGCTTGCCTACAAGCGACCAGGGCCAAGCCTAGTCAACACTCAAAATACCCGAGTACTAGTGAACTTAATTTCTTCGTGGGTGAGATGCGGCCCTGCCCGGTTCACGAACTTTGGATGCCCGCCACGCGGTAGGGGCCACGCCCATCGGATAGCGACTAGGCTACCTCGGGTTCCTATAGTGACCGAGCAACACTGCTTAGTCGTATATCTTTACACCCAGTTGATATACCGACAACCGACTCGGGATACCCACACCGAGCAATGGCCGTGTCGGTTGTCGGGCCGAGCCGGGCCATGCCCGCCAGTAAGGGCAATCAATCAAGCTCGCCTCAGCGATAGTGGTCCCTCGCCCATTCAAAAACCTTGGTCTATACCAAATACTTCGAGCAGGAAACTGAGGACCATATCCCCGATAAGGACACCAGCCAACATTAGGCACACAGACCAAGTTCCTACTCGCAAGACATTAACCTTAAAAGATATGGAATGTTTATTTACTATTTCCGAGTTAATCTTTTTGCACGATTACTTAATCAGCTATTTATGCCCGATATGTTTTTGGGGGACTACCCCGCATACAATTGTGTTCGCTCTAATAGACTGCAGGAAAAACACAAGCCAATACTATCGGGCAGAAAGACTAAATAAATATGGATTGCAATCATTCAAAAGCATCAGCATTCCAAGACCAACAGAGATAAGCACAAATACCATCAAGTAAAATGAGGATAAATAAGAAATTAGTTACAAATCACCGTTTACCAAAAACGAGTATGCTACCAAGTATTACAAGTACGAGTACAAAGGGCCCATCGGCCCAGAACAAGCACCTATGCTACTCGGGATCAAGCCAGATGACACCAAGAAGATCTTCTGTAGGGGCCTCAGCCCACTTGAAGCCGTGGCCTCCGTGACTCGGCCTCTTCCTTTCTCCGCCTTCAAGGCCAACTGTCAGTCGCACACATTTACCGCCAATGGGTGGGGATCCCATGGTTCCAAGCCATCATCATTATCATCCCGGCCAAGGCATCTAGTTTGATTGAGTGTAGGGCACCAAGTGGTGCAGCTTCCGGGCCTCCGGGCAATAAGGGTCGAGCAGCACCCATTCAGCCATGGTCCCCATATCCACCGCTCCCGTGCCCGCTAGCATCCGCAGGATGTGGTTAGTGCCCACTGCATAGTAAGGAAATATGGCTCGGCGCACTTGTAAGGCATAAGCCGGGGAAGCCTCGAAATCCTTCACGGCTTGAACTTTGGCCGCTACCGATCGTAAAGAATCTACGGCCGCATCCTCGTCGCCTCTCCTTCTGCCCCACCTCACTGGCCGTCCTACTGCCGATCAAGACTCTCTCGCCGGGATTTCTTCTGCTGGGCCACGGGGTC